>JABSTQ010003686.1:0-37061 GCA_013358835.2 Ixodes persulcatus
GCCAAACTGGGCAAGCTGGAGCAATAACCGAGCTTGAAGCTGGGACCAGCTTAAGCTGGTTTTTTAATAGGGACGTGTGCTGACAAGAGGTGTCTTGCTGGCGCAACAGTCGAAAGATGACAGCAGTGCTCTCCGTGTTGTCAGGTGAGGGTCGGCCGTGAAAGCCCCGTGTACCGCATGTTTCATCGTCAGCTACGTTGATGACACCACTCTTGTCGGTATCTTGTTTTCGATGTTTCTGTCCCCGTTGAGGCGCCTCACCCTGCGTAGAAATAAGGGGAACCTCGAGGTTGCTGCCGAAATTTCACCCGAAAACGTCGGCGGAACTCTATACGCCTCGCAAGTGGGCTCATTTTCGTCTTCTGCGCATGAGAAAGGAGGTAGCGGTGACGTCAGAACGCCGAGCCCTGATTGGCTGATCGCGACCCCCCTATCTGAGCGTCGTCTGCTCCTTTGCAACGTCGTCTGCTCGCAACGTCGTCTGCGTCTGTCTTACCTTTCCTGCGACTTTCGGAAGTACAGGTCTTTACGAGCGAGCTCGACATCGCCTTTCAGAGAGGGGAGACGAAATAACTCGAGCGGTACGTTGTTTTTGTCGAACAACTAGCAGACGCGCATCAAGGAGGGAAGTCAAGAGACTCGCTGGCGAGGTGTCCCGAGGCACCGAGGTTTGTCTGCTAAGAACCGAGAGTGTCCGCAAGTTCCCTTCCAAATACATTTTCCCTCCTTTCGTGTGCGGCGAGACTCCTCACTCTTTAACGGCGTCGGCGGGTTGGCGCAGTTAACGTCGTCGGCTTTACGTCCGCTAGTCAAAGCGATGGCTGCTTTACCTTTCCTGCGTCTGTCGGAGATTCGCCACTTTTTCACCGGCGAGAGTCACCGCTCGGAAAACAAGGAGATGACAAGAGGAAGAGATTGACCTCTTAATCTAAAATTGAGGTCAGCGATCAAAATATAATACGGGAAGGGTTCACAGGGGTTGCGCGGGCATATTCCATTCAGCACGCCAGCCGGTCGTGGGCAGACGGTCTTGGCCAAGGACCGTCGGAGCACCGCTGCGCCGCTGCTAGGCCTATCTGCCGAGCTCGCTTGGACGGGGTCAGTGGAATCGTGGCCGTTGGAGCATTTCCCGGGTGTTTGTGGATCCAGCGTTCTTGTTCGTCGTGGTTTATTTCAAGTACTTTTTACTTTTTTTCTTGCTGCTTGTAGTCGTGACGCGTGAGAAGAGCACGTACAAAAATAAACGTCCGTTGGTCGTCGCGACCAAGTAACTGAGCGACGCTGTCGGCCATGCTGAGTTGATCGTCGTAGGATTCCGTCGTAACCTGCGCGAAACTTACGATAATTTCGTTTCGTGAATACGAATTTGTTCTCACGTTTTGTCTTACGCACTCTTTCGGCGTAACATGGTTTTGTGAATCTGGCCTCTGCACTTCCGAAAGTCGCAGGAAAGGTAAGACAGACGCAGACGACGTTGCAATGGAGCAGACGACGCTCAGATAGGGGGGCCGCGATCAGCCAATCAGGGCACGGCGTTCTGACGTCACCGGTACCCCCTGTGCGAGAAGCAGACGAACTTGCCCTCCGCATAGTCCTTTGGCACTTTTCACCTGGTTCAGAAACGTTGTCTGCCAATGCCGAGGTCGAGGGAAGCGCCCGTCTTGGTTGCCTGCTATCTTACGTGCTGCCATCTCTCGGCTGTTATTAATTGCGCCAGTCGGACGCCTTTTATTAGCAGCCAGCCGCCGCAAGCAAAAACATAAAGCTTTTTTTTTTTTTTTATTTCTGACTTTTTATTTAAGTATGTTTTTTTCAGTGAAGTTTGAAAAATCTTGATGGGAGTTGTTCCCCCATTTTTGTTTAAAATCTCATCTCGATACCTTCAGGAACGGTTTTATGCGGTTTCTTCAAATCGCCATCAATCTGTTTGACTCATCCTGTATGTGCGAGAGACGACGCTCCGCGCAACAGTCAGAGACGCGCTCCAAGCACTATAGGACGACGTTTCACGTGCTTGCGCCAAACGCAGTGTCACAGCGCGAAATGTTTGGTTAGTTGTAAAGATATTTTGGTTTTTAGCAGCCTTATATATGAACTTCTTTCGTAAATTGCAGCGATTGTCTCTCGCAAGGTCTTTGCGGTAAATTTGTAGCCGCATCAAATTTCCTTAGAGCGCAGTAATGTATTAAATAGGTCAGCCATCGCACACCAACCAGGGGCGCTGATTGTACTCGCGTGCGGCGTGAGCGTTCAGCTGGTACAAATTTCCTAGCTGACCAAGCAAGAGTACAAGCAAGATGCTGATGCAACGCTCGCGTCCCATTTGCGTCCAGTGCTTGCGCGCGGTAGACGGTGAAGAACTTTTACCAGTACGGCCATGCTATTTCTGAGGTATTGGTTGGGACTCTGATTTTACGCAATCACGTGAGCCGGTGATAAAGACAGTGGTGTCATGCTGCGGTGACCGCGCAATCACAATGACAAAAAAGAAAAATGGCATCTAAAGCTGATTATACGTGCCCTTTGGTGGATGATAGCAATTTCTCTTGTATTTCAATTCACCTGAGGTCAACAAGTTCCGTTCCTGCTTCATCATTGAAAATATTGCCCCAGGGCGGTAACTCGGAGGCACCTCGATCGACAGCTAGACCGCGCGGCTGGTGGTAAAAAGGGGCAAACTTTGAAAGGCCTAGCCACCGACCCATTGCACGCGAGCACTGCGTCACAGTTTGGGAGGGAGGTCGGATGTTCGAGCTCCAGATCGGGTCTAATGATTGTGGCCACGGGTCGTACCAGACTGCCAACACTTCCACACTAGATGGCGTCACATGTCAAATGAAACTTCATCGTCGGCGGGTGTACGCTGAAAGACTCAATATCTCGCAAAAACATCGCGAAATGTAGAAGTTTGTAAGTTTCATGTTTTTTTTTACGTGAAAGAAAATCTCACAGCATGTGCAAAAGATAATCAGGTTTAGTCTCAAGACTAGCCTCAAAACGGGAGCGCAGTTAAAAGTAGGAAGGGATGGGGGGGGGGGGGGGGGGGGGAGCGGCTTTATTAAGATCACAATCCTTGGGAGCTGCGACGATAGATCAGAGAGTTTAAGTTTTATAAACAATTGCATCCATCGTTTAGTAAAAATCCGACGTTAAGTCTTAATTTTCTCCAGGACCGGTTATGTCGAGTGGATAGTCGATTGTAAATATTTTTTTAAATTGTAGCCTCCCAGTGGCGCTATGTGCACTGAGGAGGTGAGCATGGCAGGACCTGGTCTCCAGCATGTGCTCGTTGCCTTTCGCTGTGCGTTGGCTGAACGTACACGCTCGAGGCCCACCATACACACTAGCATTATCGCTGCTAGTTAGCTCGCTTTGGGGACGGGAAGACTAATATTCCTCCCTATCATTCTCGTCCTGAGAGCAACTATAATAAAATTATATTCATGTTCCATAAACTACTGCACTGCGTCAAACACAGTCCGTTGACGTTCGAAATCGAAGCAAAAAAAATAACGATGCAAACATTTATTTACGTTGCGTTTTACTGATCGGGAGTTCTTATTTTTTAAACCTAAAGCTCAAAAAATTATTTGCAAAAATAATTTAGCTTCTTGATTCTCTTTGCAATCCTAAAACGTGCTCTAGTGAATTTATCTTTGAAAGCTGGCTTCTTCCAGTGGCTGCTGGGACGATATTTTGGGGACATGTTTTGTGAATGCACCTTGGGCGTACATTGCACACGAGCGCTCGGCCGGCGCAGCTCTTGTCTCCAGCAGACCCCTGTTGGATACGGTGGAGAAGAAACGCTTCAACATGTTTTCAATTATTGCTCGATTGGAGATATGCTTTATGCTGAAGTGCTGTGTTTACATTTCTAATGTGTTGTAACACATCAGCTAGTGCACTCGGAATTAACGGGAGAACACCAACCTTGCAGGTGTCATGATGGCTTTAGGCGTGAACGCGCTCTGCCATCACCGAATACGCCTTAAAACATTCCGTACGTTGTTTTGCCAAAAAATTGTACACTTGAACTTTTGTTTTGTGTTGTAAATGATGGAAGTCGAAACGACAAAAAAAAAACGCACTGCTGAGGAACCGCCAGGTAGCATTAAAATTTTTCCTGTGCGATTCTTTCCTTCCCTACTTTATAATTGTTTATTCTACAGCTGAACTCTACCTTTTTGTGTTCATGCGTGTCCAAGTTAGATTTAAAGTGCCACGAGAGCCCTTGCTGTCTAAATTAAGCTTTAAAACTTTGCACTCATGCCCTTGATTTTTTGCTTCCTCGAACTTTAAAGAAACGATGGGAAGCAAAAAACACCAGGTTTCAGTTCATTTACAGAAAAATCACCTGCCGAAATAGCTCAGTTGGGAGAGCGTTAGACTGAAGATCTAAAGGTCCCTGGTTCGATCCCGGGTTTCGGCATCCTTTTAGGAACTTTTTACTCATAAGGTCAGGTGTCACCAACTTTTAACTAAGGGGCCGGATTTGGGATCTATCGCGGTATCGAGGGCCAGAAAGTAAGTAATGCAATATTAATGAAGAACACAAAAAATAGGCCTTAGATACAAAAAATTTTAACTAAAGGAATTGTAAAAAAATTAAGGTGAATGAATATATATATTGTTTCTTTTAATGCAACATGTTACCAATATGGAGTTTAACAATATTTGTGATGCAGAGAACTCACCAAGCATAAATCAAACCGCATAGAAACTTTCCCATATTCACACACAGAAGGTGACTAACAAGAATGGTAGATCTGATGACGACAATTTGTGCATCCGTTATTGCAGAATCCACTAAGAACGAAATACTCGAGAACCTAAGGGAATTTCGTCACAGTTACACAGATATGAATCAGGGCTGGGGATGACAATGCACAATAAAATGTGTAGCACGAGAAGAAGCGTTTTTATTAAGTTTTATCTCATTCTTTCTGATATTTTCGTTTTCGCTTTTAATAAGCGTCTAAGATTTTTTTTTTTTTTTTGTTACGCGCGCTTGTTTTGTTGTTGTAGCAGCAGGATGCAGGCCGTGCGCCATTCGAAAGGCTGCGGTCATTTCCGGACCGAACCTGGCCCGGGGGCTGGGGCGTTTTGCTAAGGTGATCACAGCCAAAGTGTCGAACCAAATTTTCTTTCGGTTCGGTTCGGGTTCGGGTTCACGGCTTTTGGTTCAGGTCCGTTTCAGTTCCGAGGAGCAAAAATAACTGCTGAAACTGGTTCGAACCGGTTAAAGCCAGTTTGAACCTCAAAACTGAGAATATATTTTTCGAATTTGTTTCACGAATAGGCATAATTTACACCGTGAAGCAAGTAACTATATAGTTTTTTTTTAACTTTTGCACACGGACGTGCCGCAGTCAGGTCGTTTCTACGGAGCAGCAGGTGATTGTCTCGCTTCCGTTTGTCCCTACCGGCAATTTTCTCAACCCGGGTGGTGGCTACGTGGACGTACTCGTATCCACTGCATCGCGAATCGTATGGAAGGTGACTGCAGCGCTTGTCCGTCGTGCAGAGAGGTGTATGCGGTAAGTGGCAACATATTTATACCCTTTGTCGTGTTAGGCGGGCTACAATAATGTCATTGAATTCCTCGTTCATCTGATGTCATGCCAGGTATCTTGACAGGGGACTATGTGTTCAGTGGTCTTAAAATTGCCGACAAACGCACAGTGTAAATTTATGAGCGACGAGAGAGGTATTAGCCGAATTGGAAATAGTTGAACAGGTCTTAATTGTAAACATTGTAATAATTCCACCTGTACTCCTAATACCTAGAAAATAATTATGCACTTCACAATCGCAGAGTCCTAGATACAAAATTTTATTTTTCTCCTCAAGTCCCAATATCATTGTGTTTTATTTCGAATTCTTAAGAAGGAACAAACCTTGCCCAATATACGGTTTCTAAGTTGTACTTCCCTCTTTACATCGCTAGAAAATGCATTCCCTTAGAAGTAAAGGCGGAGTTACAAGCTCACACTTTTCTATGATTTGCTTAGCGACGAATGATGCATTTTGCGATCTACCACGAAGGTATCCACAGAATAATATACTGGGTGATTCAAGGAGCGGCAAGGCTCTTTAAATCGGCCGCAAAATTCGGTTTTTTAACCTATCGCGCTACGTGTGCAGCGTTACCCACCGATGGTGCATTTTTTTTATACAATTTGCAAAGAGCGAACTTACTTGAGAAAAAAGTAAAGAAAGAAAAAGGCTTAGCTCCTATGGAAACGCAGCGAAGCCACCGGTCTTCAAACAATACGGCGCCGTTTCGCGCGGGAGAAGAGATGGCGCAAGCGGTCGCGACGCCTACTGCGTGAACGAACAAGCATGCGGCGCCGCGAGCCGGCGTCTTTTGCAGACGATTGTTTCGACTCAAAAGCGGCGCGCGTTCCGCAGGCGGCGACAGTCGCAGAAACAAAAACAGGTGCGGTGACAACAAGAAACTGCAAAGCAGACGACATAAGTACCACGAAAAAAACTGTTAAAATAACCCGACAAACCATATTCATTAATCGATTATGTGTCCATTCAATGTGTTTTCTTGGTAAGAATGATAAAATAATGCATTGGCAACTGATATGAAAAACGCTCGCGCCGCTTTTGAGTCGAAAATGTCGTCTTCTAAAGAGGCCGGCTCTCGGCGCCGTCTGCTCGTTCGTTGGCAGCGTTCGTTGTGCCATCTCTTGTCTCCCGTGCGAAACGGCGCCGTATTGTTTGAAGACCGGTGGCTTCGCTGTGCTTCCATAGGAGCTAAGCCTTTTTCTTTCCTTACTTTTTCCTCAGGTAAGTCGCGATAGGTTAAGAAACCGAATTTTGCGGTCGATTTAAAGAGCCTGGCCGCTCCTTGAATCACCCAGTACTTCGGTATTTCGAAACAGCAAATGGTCGTATATATGAAAGTGATTTTCTAAGTCCTCACGAAGCCGGTGTACGCGACAACATTTTCAGTGCAATGATTCCAGAGCAGATAAGAAATGTTTCAATACAGGTGGCCGAATGAAGGAGAGGCGGCTGAGGTGCTGCAGCAGTTCTTTGTGGTTGCAGGCTTCCCTTCCGTTATGGGTGATGTGGAAGGTATGCACTTTCGGATTGAAAAACCGTCTGACCATAATTAAGCGTACAATCAACTGCACGTTGATGAAGCGGCTATCACTCCATTAACGTGCCGTTGGGGGTGTACGCTTCATACCAAACTCGCCACGTGGTAGCAATGTTGCTTGACACTGCAAACAACTCCAAAATCTCCAAGAAGGGAGTCGTTTCTGGAGAGTTAACCAATGAAACATACGACGGCTTACTGCTGGGCGACAGCGGGTATGCAGTGCAAACCATGGCTCTTGACACCCTTCCTTGTGCCCTCGTCATCGTCAGAGGATGTGTACAACAAAGCGCGCATCACAACCAGGTCTGTCTTGGAAAAAATAAGCAGAAACGTTAACATGGTTTGGGCATTACTATCGTCGAAGTGGTTCAAACTATTAAAATGTTAGTCACACAGACGCCTTCTTCATCTCCCAGACATTTGGTAGCAGTAATGACGACAAAAAGGCAGCTAAGTGTTTCTAATATGAAAGCGTTAGCATGTTGCATTTTAATGTTGCCTCAAAGGAAACAGTAGGGATGTGAGAAGAGGGTAAAAAATAGCAGCAGTATTTTGATTTACACACTGAAAGTCTACAAGATACTGCGTCAAACATAACAGCAGTGTAATATTGCCAAACAAGTTATAAATGCGTATCACAAAGTTTGTTTTGTCTTTAACGGTTATGTCTGGCAGCAAGTCGCGTAGCTTTGTTAAACAAAAAATGGGTGCAACCTCTGAAAAGAAAATGGCTTCTTTTTTTGTTCTGGTAAGGAATTTTAAGTTTCTTAATTTGAAGTTTGAGCTTGAGTTGTTTTAGTGTAAACAGCTCTGTCTTTTCTGCACTAATGACACGTTGCGCAGTCGCATACTTATTGTAATATTTTTTTTAGCAAACGTGGCTGCTTTGATTACTACATTAGCGGCGTTCAGTACCCTCTTGGTGGCTAATTTGTCTAACTGAATGTCGTTTGCATCACTTTCTTGCAGTTCCTTTCTTCGCCGTTGGAAATGACGCGCAGCCGTTTTGCACCAGCGACGTGGTCGAATCCCTGGAGGAGGGAGATGCTCGTTTGTCCCAAAGTTTCCGGAATGGCCACCTTACTGCCTTGAATCCCGTTCGTCAAGTGGCAGCAGAACTTCAGCAGAACCAATACTGCACAGAACCTTGTTGACGCTGCGACATGTCCCAGCTCTGTGACATCTCGACTACAGCAAATTTGCGTCACCGGCGCAGATAAATAAATATAACACCACCGCTTTTGTCTCGCATCATTCCTCTTTTCGCTCATATTCACCTTCCCTGGCCGTACCGTTTCCTGCCGCTCCTAAAGTATAAGGGGGTGGTTAATTAAACTCGAAATGAAACACTCTGCGTTCTGTTTCTGCGAGAGAAATTGAACTTTTATGCTCGAAGCGACACGGATTTCCCTGCCATTAGGCAAGGACGCTAGATACAGTTCTTCTATGTCTCAGTGAAGCTGGTGAGGTGACATAAATGAAGACATATCAAATCCGAGACACGCAGACATAAAAATCCGCGTTGTTACCCGAGACTCCACGCTGCAGCGAGATGAGCAAGCCGGTCGCGGCGATCTTCAAGAAATTTCCATAGCCCCAAATCTTTCTCCGACGACATCGCAATCACCAGCCAATCAGCGTCGAAGGAGCGTGGCTTCGCAGGTGATGCTATACCTAAACCCACCAACCATCGTCCGGCCCCTTAACCGAAATATTTAGAGACCACTGACCTAGGCAATAAAAGTTGCCAAAAAGTTGCCGAAACCCGGGATCGAACCAGGGACCTTTAGATCTTCAGTCTAACGCTCTCCCGACTGAGCTATTCCGGCTGCTTTCTCTCCGTAAAATTAAACTGAACCAAGTGTTTTCTGCCACTTATCCTTTTTACGCGTTGGTGAAAGCCACAGAAGCAAGAGCGTGAATGCAAAACGTTCAGGTTTATTTAGAGAGCGATTGTTGTCATGCCACCTCAAATGTAACTTGCAGTAGCGTGAACACAAAGGATAAGAGACCGGATTAGGGACCTGTTGCAGTCTAGAGTGCTGAAACAATAATGCAATATAAATGAGGTCAATATAACTAAGCTTAATAAGCGTTCAGAAACAAACATTGCAACAAGAGCAATCATAAAAAGGAAGGTTGGATAAATATGTATAGTATTTTAATGTAATATATTGTAATTATGAGATGGAATGAATCAACACATTTTAATGTCAAAAGAAGGGCATCGAGGCTAGTTTTAGGAAAAATGTGTTTAGGCCTTAAGGGGTTTTGCGTTTTTAGACACATAGGTGTATTCCGATTGCCTGAGGGAAGTCCCACAGGGACATGAAAATGTTTGCTTCCGCCGCCGGTGGGTAAATGCACTCGTGCAGTGAAGATATCCTTCGTTTGTGTTTGCCTCTGTCCTGATAGAGTCCCGGCAATTCCCAAATTAGCTGCTGTATATTGGGTCCAGACCCAGTTGTATACGTGGGACAAGTCGTCTGCGGAATCATACACACAAAAAAAAATGTATATACTCACACACCCTTCTCCGATATAATACACCCCAAAACTTCAATTAGAAGTACAGCGCACTGACGTTGAACCAACGGTACCAACAATCACGAGCGGCTTGACAGCCGTGTGGTACAACCAAATAGAATAGCAAATCAAAGTTTGACTGACTGCAAATAAATTATTCAGGGTTTTCTTGGCTTTAATGCAAAATTTCAGTGTTTCTCCCGTAGTCTTTGATACGTACTTCAGGTGCTTAATATGTTATATCGCACCGTCATCAAGCTTGCCATAAAAGTCGGTGCCGTCAGTTTGACGCCGGTACGATGTTTGTCGAACTGAAGTTTTGAGGTGTTTTTTATGTGACAAGGGGTGTAATGGCTATACCTTTTTGTTTAGGGTCCGGATTGAATGGAGTCGCCACCAGCTTGTGTCTCTTGCGATCGTGAACCCCCTTCTTTGGGGACGTACGCTCTCCACTTTTGAAGAATGTCTTTGAGTGCTGCTCTGGCGCGGGCTTTATGAATAAAAACCTGAAATCTCCTACCTCAGGCATTTGGTAAAGGGTGATCGTTGTGGGTATTTGGAGGCATCCATTTTGCCAAAGCTCATTTTATCAAACGCCGCGGCTTATAGACCCGCGGTTATAGAAAAACCTTAAAGGGAAACACACATTAGAGAAAACGGCGTTGAGCTCCCTTTTAGCGAATGTGGCCGCCGCGAAGCGGAGTGTATGGTTGAGCCAGGTGGGTCAACATTTTTGTAATGAGCAGCCGGATGTTGTTGGCGCGAAGCGCCGTGAACGATGGGCCCGGGTGAGTTAACACGCGCCCCAGTGACACAGCGTAAACTAAGAAAACGTTTTTTTTGCAGCGTTTTGTTTTAAAAATTTGGCGTTTCTCTAAACTGAGGCTCCGCTTTATCTAAACTGAGTTTGGATATGACGTGTTCGTTCTCTCAAACGTGTTTCGATGAAATGGCGTTCGATCAAACGTAGTGAACCCGGAGGTATTATAGTTTCAAGCCTCTTTTTTGCAGCCTTTCTGTAAGTGATACGCTTCTCGTGTGGATTAAATTGGGAATCATGGTGAGGAGCGGTAAGGCATGAGCGGTTGTGGATTATCTCGCTTGGCAGTCTGTTCGCCTCCTCATTACTGGAGTTGGGACAGTGTCCTAGCACCCAGTAATTGTCACCTAGATCCCTTTTTCTGTTACAATACTCGGCCACGAAGTCCATGGGCAAGAGTGTCGATTAGAGTAATACCAAGAAAAGAAAAGGCAACAGCTCATCTACAAACAAAACGACAAGAAGATTTGAACGGTTAAGAGACGATAGGGCCACATCTGGTGTATAAATGAGGATGATGAAAATGATGAACTTAAAATTCGAGTTAGGAAAGACCCCCCCCCCCCCCCCCCTTTCAGATATTTCGGATTGTTAAAGAAAACAATTCGGGAAAAGAGGGCGTGGTCAAGCTTACTTTAATTTGAAATTATTTAGGCATATCTATAGCTACTGTCGCTCTTCACTGCATAAAAAATCGCGTAGATAGTCACTGTCTGAAACGCGTCGTCAGAAGGCACTACTTGTCACATGCCTAGTGGTTCGGAAGTTCAAAGCTATGTATTTGCGATCTAAATAACTGTGCCATTGGCAAAAAAAAAAATAAATAAATAAACATAACAATAAATGCGAAGATGAAAACCTAAAGAGAAACAAAAACTATCAAGAGCCCACCGGAAGTGTTGTATTCTTGTGTATTCAAAGGCTCAAAACATTTAAAACAATTTCCCCTACCATTATGTGTACAGGCTAAAAGGACCACGTCCCAGAAACGTAAAGCGAAAAAAAAATATTTTTTTTATTGACGTGCTGAACTTAACAGTATTACAAATCTTTAACCATCAGGTAATTTATTCCTCAACGTGAAAAAATAATAAACACATTATTTTGTAGTTTGCAGATGGCAATGATATGTACTGTCTGTGGTGTTAATTTAAATGCGATACCTCAAACAATCTAGACAAAAAAATTACCAAGTTTAGGGCATAATTGCCCGTAGATACATGTTTGGACAGTTCTTCGAAACTTATCTTGAATAACAATAATCATATCTTAAGATGACACCTTCCTAGGCTATACATCAATCATTCTTAAGAAGTTTAACATCTCTACCATAAATAGCTTCAGCTATAGCGCGCTTCAAATATGGCACAAACGACAATCGTCCAAAACCCATCGTCCTTCCTCGCTCCTTCGGGAATTTATTTCGTTAAAACTAAGCATGCCCGAAAATTTAAATAAACGGCATTTTCTTTCGAAAGGAACGCGGCACCGCATGTAAAAATTGGAGAAAAAAAAAAATTACGAATGTAGCTCACTTCATGATTTCAAATGAAACCGTCCGCCGGTCTTTCGAGGTTCGACGGACTTCGAACTTTTACCCTGGAAGGTTGAAGGTCGTCGAACGTTTTACTTTTCAGCATTCGAAAGTTCAAAACTTTTAAAATTCTTCGTATAAATAAGTGTGAAAGTTCGAAAATCATAGAATGTTTTGGTTTATCAAGTTTTAAAGCTCGACAAGCATCGGATTTCGCAGCGTATTAAGTGCGAAATTTCGAAGACGATCGAAATTTTTAGCGTAATATATTCGAAAGATAAAAAACATTGCATTTCTGAACACGCAAAGGTCTATATTTCTAAACGCGTCGAGCTTCTTAGTTTAACAAGTTCGAAAATTCCACTTCCGTCGAATTTTTCGATAAAGAAAGCTCGAAAACTCGAATTCTTTAGAGCCTTAAGAGCCGCTTCATTCGATCATCAAAACTTCGGTTCGAAAAAGGTTTGGGGCATCCCTAATCAAGATCACAATCCTCGGGTTGACGAAAGTGCCGGAAGAGCAAGCTTTATTAACAATACCATCATCATCGTTTACTAACAATACTAACTCAAGAATTACTTTTCTTCAAGACCGGATATGTCATGTGGATAGTCGATTCCGGATATGTTTAGATGGTAGTCTCCCGGTGCTGCTCTGTGCACTGACGAGGTGAGCATGGCAGGACCTTTCTATTGAACGCCCTGTCTTCATCACGCGCTCGTTTCCTTTCGCTGTCTTTTGGCTGCCCGCCCACGCTCGAGGACCACGATACCCACTATACTTCGTTTCAGCCTCGGTCCGAGCGCGGCCGATGTTAGAGCCGAAGGGCCAATCAAACAACGAAAGAGGCACAAAGTCATGGCGTGCTCCCTGCAGTTGATAGGACAAGCCGCTATTCGCCGTCTCTCTGTGCGTGCTCCGACGCCGGCTAGTCCTATCAAGCACAAAGAGCACGCCATGACGTTGCGCTTTTTGCGCTGTTTGATTGGCCCTTCGGCTCATAACATCGGTCGTGCTCGGACCGAAGCTGAAACGAAGTATAGCATTATCGCTGCTACTTAGCTCGCGTTGAAGACGAAAAAGCTGAAGCTCCTCCCTGCCTTTCTCGCCCTGCCAGCGACTATAATAAAATTATAATCACGTTGCATAAACTAGTGAATTTATGGGAAGTAACGTTTTTAAAGACTCAAGTCCGCAAAATATTTATAAGAAAACTTAAGCTTCCTGACTCTCTTTACAATCCTACAATGTGAAATAGAAAATTTTTCTTTGAAAGCGGGCTTCTTCCGGTGGCTGCTGGGCAGTGGTGTCATGCTGAAGTAACCGCGCAGTCAGTGACAAAAAAAAAGAAAAAAAAAGGCATTTTCCTTTCTAAAGCTGATTATCCGTGCTCATCGGCGGATGCTAGCGATTTCCACTGGCGTTTAATTCACCTGAGGACAGCAAATACCGGTCCTGCTTCATCTGTGAGAGTATTTCCCCAGTGCGGTAAATAGGAGGCGGCTCGGTCGGCTGCTTGTCCGCGCGGCTGGTGGTCAAAAGGGGCAACTTTGGAAAGCGTGTTCCTGCATTTAGAACAAATTTTGGTACTCAGAGATACCGCTATCAACTACCGCTCTTGTTAAACTTGCTTTTTTCTCGCGACATTGATATATACACTGTAAGTAATCGTACCAAACAAGACCTTCTTTAAAATAAAGGCATTATTTACGTTTCTGATAGTTCTAAATGTGTGTACTTAGGTGTATGTATATCTCTCTTTTTTGTGTGAATGTATGATTGTTATATACTTTTTTTTCTTTAATGTCAGTACCGCTGCAGCCTTGTATTAGGGCGCTGGGACTCGTCAAGCTGCAATCGTGCAGCTTTTTTTCCAGCGCCCTTGCCATAAATGTATCTTTGTGGCAGAAATAAACTGAACTGAACTGAGCTGAACTGAAGGCCAAGCGACCGAGAAATATTTCACGAGCACTGCATTACAGTTCGGCAAGGAGGTCGTGCGTTCGTTCTCGAGGTCGGGTCTAATGATTGCTGCTGAGGGTCGTCTCCGAGTGTCAAAAAATTCACCATAAGATGGCGTCACATATCAAACCAAACTTCATTGTTTCGTGGGTGTACGGTGAAGGACGCAGATTTTCGCAACAGCATCACAAAGTATAAAATTTTGTGAGTTTCACGTTTTCACGTAAAAGATAGCCTCACAGAATATCCAAGATAGAATTAGGTTTAGTCTCAAGAGCAGACTAAAAACGGGGGCGCAGTTAATGGGGTGGGGGGAAGTGCTGCCTCCCAGTGCTGCTATGTGCACTGAGGAGGCGAGCTAGGCAGGACCTGGTCTCCAAGCATGTGCTCGTTGCCTTTCGCTGTACGTTGGCTGCCCGTCCAAGCTCGAGGCCCACCATGCACACTAGCATTATCGCTGATACTTAACTCGCTTTTTGCGGGAAGACTAAAATCCCTCCCTGTCGTTCTCGTCCTGAGAGCAACTATAATAAAATTATATTCATGTTCCATAAGCTACTGAACTGCGTCAAACACAGTCCGTTGACATTCAAAATTGAATTATTAAAAATAATGATGCAAACATTTATTTACGTCGTGTTTTACTGATGGGGAGTAATTGTTTTGTAAACCTAAAGCTCAAAAAAGTATTTGTAAAAACAATTTAGCTTCTTGATTCTCTTTGCGATCCTAAAACGTGCTCTAGGGAAATTTTCTTTGAAAGCGGGCGTCTTCCGGTGGCTGCGGTGACGATATTTAGGGGCGCCATATTTTGTGAACGCACCTTGGGCGTACATTGTACAAGAGCGCTCGGCCGGCGCAGCACTTGTCTCCAGCAGACCCCTGTTGAACACGGTGGAGAAGAAACGCTTCAAAATGTTTCCAATTATTGCTCGAATGCAGATATGCTTTATACTGAAGTGCTGTGTTTACATTTCTAATGTGTTGTAACACATCAGCTAGTGCACTCGGAATTAAGGGAGGAGACCAACCTTGCAGGTGTTATGATGGCTTTAGGCGTCAACGCGCTGTGCCATTACCGAATACGCCTTAAAACATTCTGTACGTTGTTTTGCCAAAAAATTGTACACTTGAACTTTTTTTTGTTTTGTAATTGATGGAAGTGGAAAAGACAAAAAAGAATCACTGCTGAGGGACCGCCAGGTAGCATTAAAATTTCCCAGTGCGATTCGTTCCTTCCCTACTTTAACATTGTTTATTCTACAGCTGAACTATACCTTTTTGTGTTCATGCGTGTCCAAGTTAGATTTAAAGTGCCACGACAGACCTTGCTGTCTAAAGTAAGCTTTACACTTTGCACTCATGCCCTTGATCGTTTTGCTTCCACGAAACTTGAAGAAAAGATGGGAGGTAAAAAAATACCAGGTTTAGTTTCATTTGCGGAAGAATCGCCCGCCGAAATAGCTCAGTTGGGAGAGCGTTAGACTGAAGATCTAAAGGTCCCTGGTTCGATCCAGGGTTTCGGCAGCCTTTTAGGAACTTTTTGCTCATAAGGTCAGGTGTCGTGTCACCAACTTTTTTAACTAAGGGGCCGGATTTGGGATCTATCGAGGTCTCGAGGGCCAGAAAATAAGTAATGCAATAATAATGAAGAACACAAAAAATAGCCCTTAGATACAAAAAATGTGAACAAAAGGAATTGTAAAAAAATTAAGGTGAATGAATAAATATATAGTTTCTTTTAATGCAACATGTTACAAATTTCGAGTTTAACAATATTTGTGATCCAGAGAACTCGCCAAGCATAAATTAAACCACATAGAAACTTTCCCATATTCACACAAAGAAGGAGACTAACAAGAATGGTAGATCTGAAGACGATAATTTGTTCTTCCGTTATTACAAAAACCAACTAAGGACGAAATACTCGAAAACCTAACGGAATTTCGTCATAGTTCCACAGATATGAATCAGGGCTGGGGATGGCAATGCGCAAAAAAAAAAAACGTATAGCACGGGAAGAAGCGTTTTGATAAAGTTTTATCTCATTCTTTCTGATATTTTCGTTTTCGCTTTTGATAGGCGTCGCAGTTTTTTTTTTTTTTTTTTTTTTTTTTTGTTACGAGCGCTTGTTTTGTTGTTGTAGCAGCGGGTTGCAGGCCGTGCGCCATTGGAAAGGCTGCGGTCATTTCCGGACCGGACCTGGCCCGGGGCTGGGACTTTTCGATAAGGTGATCACAGCCAGAGTGTCGAACCAAATTTTCTTTCAGTTCGGTTCGGGTTCGGGTTCACAGCTTTTGGTTCAGGTCCGTTTCAGTTCCGAGGAGCAAAAATAACTGATGAAACTGGTTCGAACCGGTTCAAGCCAGCTTGAACCGCAAAACTGAGAATATATTTTCCGCATTTGTGTCACGAATAGGCAT
Source organism: Ixodes persulcatus (assembly GCA_013358835.2). NCBI lineage: Eukaryota > Metazoa > Arthropoda > Arachnida > Ixodida > Ixodidae > Ixodes > Ixodes persulcatus. The sequence goes on from JABSTQ010003686.1 coordinate 16,383, forward strand.
AATTTACACCATGAAGCAAGTAACTATATAGTTTTTTTTTTAACTTTCGTACACGGACGTGCCACAGACAAGACGTTTCTAAGGAGCAGCAGGTGATTGTCGCGCTTCAGTTTGTCCCTAACGGCAATTTTCTCAACCCGGGTGGTGGCTACGTTGACGTACACGTATCCACTGCATCGGGGATCGTATGGAAGGTGACTGCAGCGCTTGCCCGTCGTGCAGAGAGGTGCATGCGGTAAGTGGAAACATATTTATACCCTTTGTGGTGTCAGGCGGGCTATAATGAAGTCATTCAATTCCTCGTTCATCTGATGTCATGCCAGGTATCTCGACAGAGGACTATGTGTTCAGTGGTCTTAAAATTGAAGACACACGCGCAGTGTAAATTTATGAACGACGAGAGAGGTATTGACCGAATTGAAAATAGTTGAACAGTTCTTAATTGTAAACATTGTAATAATTCCACCTTTACTCTTAATACCTAGAAAATAATTATACACTTCACAATCGCAGAGCCCTAGATACAAAATGTTATTTTTCTCCCACCAAGTCCCAATATCATTGTGTTTTATTTCCCATTGTTAAGAAGTGAAAAATTTTGCCCAATATACAGTTTCTAAGTGTTACTTCCCCCTTTACAACCATAGAAAATGCATCCCTTTAGAAGTAAAGGCTGTGTTACGAGCTCACACTTTTCTATGATTTGCTTAGCGACGAATGATGCATTTTGCGATCTACCACAAGGGTAATTAGTTGTAAAAGGTATCCACAGAATGGATATACATCGGTATTTCGAAACAGCAAATGGTCGTATATATGAAAGTGATTTCGTAAGTCTTCACGAAGCGGGTGTACGTGACAACAATTTCAGTGCAAAGATTCCAGAGCAGACAACAAATGTTTCCATACAGGTGGCCGAATGAGGGAGAGGCGGCTGAGGTGCAGCAGCAGTTCTTTGATGTTGCGGTCTTTCTTTGCGTTATGGGTGATGTGGATGGCACGCACATTCGGATTTAAAAACCATCTGACCACAAATAAGCGTACAATCAACTGCACGTTGATGAAGCGGCTATCACTCCATTAACGTGCCGTTGGGGGTGTACGCTTCATACCAAACTCGCCACATGGTAGCAAAGTTGCCTGGCAGTGCAAACGACTCCAAAATCCCCCAGAAAGAGTCGTTTCTGGAGAGTTAACCAATGAAACATACGACAGCTTACTGCTGGGCGACAGCGGGTATGCGTGCAAACCATGGCTCTTGACACCCTTCCTGGTGCCCTCGTCATCGCCAGAGGATGTGTACAACAAAGCGCGCATTACAACCAGGTCTGTCTTGAAAAAATAAGCAGAAACGTTAACATGATTTGGGAATTACAATCGTCGCAGTGGTTCAAACTATTTATATGTTAGTCACACAGACGCCTTCTTCATCTGTCAGCCATTTGGTAGGAGTAATGCCGACAGAAAGGCAGCTAAGTGTTTCTAATATGAAAGCGTTAGCATGTTGCATTTTAACGTTGTCTCAAAGGCAACAGTAGGAATGTGCGAAGGGGGTAAAAAATGGCAGCAGTATTTTGATTTACATACTTAAAGTCTACAAGATACTGCGTCAAACAACATAACAGCAGTGTAATATTGCCAAACAAGTTCTAAATTCGTATCACAACGTTTTTTTTTTCTTTAACGGTTATGTCTGGCAGCAAGTCGCCTAGCTTTGATAAACAAAAAATAGGTGCAACCACTGAGAAGAAAAATGGCTACTTTTTTAGCTGTGATATGGATGTTTACGTTTCTTTATTTGAACTTTGAGCTTGAGTTGTTTTAGTGTAAACAGCACTGTCTTTTCTGCACTAATGACACGTTGCGCAGTCGCATACTCATTGTAATATTTTTTTTTTTGCAACCGTGGTTGCTTAGATTACTACATTAGTGGCGTTCAGTACCCTCTTGGCGGCTAATTTGTTTTACTGAATGTCGTTTGCATCACTTCCTTGCAGTTCCTATCTTCGCCGTTGTAAATGACGCGCAGCTGTTTTGCACCAGCGGCGTGGTCGAATCCCTGGAGGAGGAAGATGCTCGTTTGTCCCAAAGTTTCCGGAAGGGCCACCTTACTGCCTTGAATCCTGTTCGTCAAGTGGCAGCAGAACTTCAGCAGAGCCAATACTGCACAGAACCTTGTTGACGCTGCGACATGTCCCAGCTCTGTTACATCTCGACTACAGCAAATGGCGTAACTTGCCTCACCGGGGCAGGTAAATAAATATAACACCACCGCTTTTGTCTCGCATGATTCCTCTTTTCGCTCATATTCAACTTCCCTGGCCGCACCGTTTCCTGCCGCTCCTAAAGTATAAGGGGGTGGTTAATTAAACTCGAAATGAAACCCTCTGCGTTCTGTTTCTGCGAGAGAAATTGGGCTTTTATGCTCGAAGCGACACGGATTTCTCTGCCATTAGGCATGGACGCTAGATACAGTTCTTCTATGTCTCAATGAAGCTGGTGAGGTGACATAAATGAAGACATATCAAATCCGAGACACGCAGACATAAAAATCCGCGTTGTTACCCGGGACACCACGCTGCAGCGATATGAGCAAGCCGGCCGCGGCGATCTTCTAGAACTTTCCATAGCCGCAAATCTTTCTCCGACAACATCGCAATCACCAGCCAATCAGTGTCGAAGGAGCGTGGCTTCGCAGGTGATGCTATACCTAAACCAGCCAATCATTGTCCGGCCCATTGACCTAAATATTTTGAGACCACCGACCTAAGCAATATAAAGTCGCCCAAAAGTTGCGGAAACCCAGGATCGAACCAGGGACCTTTAGATCTTCAGTCTAACGCTCTCCCAACTAAGCTATTCCGGCTGTCTCCTCTCCGTAAAATTAAACTGAACCTAGTGTTTTCTGCCACTTATCCTCTTTACGCGTTGGAGAAAACCACAGAAGCAAGAGAATGAATGCAAAATGTTCAGGTGTATTTAGAAAGCGATTGTTGTCATGCCACCTCAAATCTAACTTGCAGTAGCGTGGACACAAAGGTTAAGAGGCCGGATTAGAGACCTGTTGCAGTCTCGAGTGCTGAAACAAATAATGCAATATTAATGAGGTAATACATTATAAATAAGCTTAATAAGCGTTCAGAAACAAACATTTCAACTAGAGCAATAATAAAAAGGAAGGTTGGATAAATATGTATAGTATTTTAATGCAATATATTGTAATTATGAGATTGAATGAATCAACACATTTTAATGTCAAAAGAAGGGCATCGCGGCTAGTTTAGGAAAAATGGGTTTGGGCCTTAAGGGGTTTAGCGTTTTTAGACACATAAGTGTATTCCGATTGCCTGAGCGAAGTCCCACAGGGACGTGAAGATGTTCGCTTCCGCCGCCGGTGGGTAAATCCCCTCGTGCAGTGAAGATATCCTTGGTTTGTGTTTGCCTCTGTCCTGATAGAGTCCCGGCAATTTTCAAATTACCTGTTGTATATTGGGTCCAGACCCAGTTGTATACGCGTGACAAGTCGTCTGCGGGATCATACACACACACAATAAAGATATATTCTCACAGTCTTTTCCCATATAATACACCCCAAAACGTTACTTGGAAGTACAGCGCACTGACGTTGAACCAACGGTACCAACAATCACAAGCGGCTTGACAGCCGAGTTGTGCAACCAAATAGAATAGCTAATCAAATTGTGACTAACTGAAAAAAAAGAAATCAGGTTTTTTTTTTTTTTGCTTTACTGAAAATTTTTAATTTTTCTCCTCTAGCTTTTGATACGTACCTTAGCTGCTTGATACGTTATATCGCACCGTCATCAGCTTGTCGAAAAAGTCGGGGCCGTCAGTTCGACGCCAGTACGATGTTTGTCGAACTTAAGTTTTGGGGTGTCTTTTTATGTGACATGGGGAGTAATGGCTACACCATTTTTTTTAGTGCGGATTGAGTAGAGTCGCCACCAGCTTGTGTCTCTTGCAATCGTGAACCCCCCTTCCTTTGGGACGTACGCTCTCCACCTTTGAAGAATGTCTTTGAGTGCTGCTCTGGTGCGGGCTTTATGAATAAGAACCTGAACTCTCCTACCTCAGGCATTTGTTAAAGGGTGATCGTTGTGGGTAATTGGAGGCATCCATTTTGCCAAAGCTCATTTTAGCAAACGCCGCGGCTTAGGGACTCCCGTTTTTTAAAAAAAATCTTTAAAGGGAAACACAAATGAGAGAAAATGGCGTTGAGCTCCCTTTTAGCGAATGTGGCCGCTGCGAAGCGGGCTGCATGGTTGAGCCAGGTATGTCAACATTTTTGTAATGAGCAGCCAGATGTTGTTGGTGCGAAGCGCCATGAACGATGGACCCGTGTGAGTTAACACGCGCCCCAATGATACAACGTAAACTAAGAAAACTTTTTTTTTGCAGCGTTTTGTTTTAAAAGTTTCGCGTTTCTCTAAACTGAGGCTCTGCTTTATCTAAACTGAGTTTGGATATAACGTGTTCGTTTTCTCAAACGTGGTTCGACGAAATGGCATTCGATCAACCGTAGTGAACCCGGAGGTATCATAGTTTCAAGTCTCTTTTTTGCAGCCTTCCTGTAAGTGATACATCTCTCGTGTGGATTAAGTTGGGAATCATGGTGAGGAACGGCAAGGCATGAGCGGTTGTTGATAATTTCGCTTGGCAGTCTGTTCGCCTCCTTATTACTGGAGTTGGGACAGTGTCCTAGCACCCAGTAATTATCACCTGGATCCCTTTTTCCGTTAAAATATTCGGCCACGAAGTCCGTGGGCAAGTTTGTCGATTAGTGTAATAACCAGAAAAGAAAAGGCAACAGCTCATCTACAAACAAAAATACAAGACGATTTGAACGGTTAACAGACGATAGGGCCACGTCTGGTGTAAAAATTACGAGGGGAGGTGATTACAGGGTACGAGATAACAATCCGCAGATCTTTATTACTTTCGCAAGACTACAAAAACTGAACTCTCGAAAAAAGCGCTAAGTCAAGCGAGCTCGCAAACAAGGAAAGAAAATTCGAAACAAAGGGTAGCTCAATATACATAAACGCAAATTCAAAGCGCACCGGCGCAACAAAATACAAGACCGAATAAATGTCTTAACCACCACAGTCGCAAATCCGGGAGGTGGAAGCCTCGTCCGCAATCTTAGACCAGTCCGTCGGACGATTTTCTCTAGCGCACTTCCTCACCCCCTTACACCGAAACGCTGTCACAACGCGGAATTACACAGAAAGCAACAGAACCTGAGGGGAAACAAGGACGTTCCAACGGCGATCTCAACTCCCCGTCGTCTCCTTCCTTAAATTGTAGTGATTTGCTCTCTCGAGGTTTTTGCTGTAACGTAGACGCACTAAACTTTCTATGATCGTCGTAATGTGTTCAATAGGTCAGCTATCCCACACCAACCACGGGTGCTGAATGGACTCCCGTGCAGGTGAGCTTCAACAGGTAGCAATTTCCTCGCTGACCTAGCACGAGTCTTAGCCAGACGCTGATGCTGTGCTCGCGTCCCTTCTGAGTCCCGAGCTGGCGTACCGTAGGCGGTGTCAAAAGTTTAGCAGTACGGCCCTGTTATCTACGAGGTGTTGGTTGGGACTGTCGGACTTTACGGAATCACGTGAGCTGGTGATGAGGATAGTAGTGTCATGCTGCAGTGACTGCGCAATCGCAGTGACTAAAAAAAAATAGGCATGTACCCCATTAAAGCTGATTCTCCGAGCCCTTTGGCGTTTGATAGCGAATTCCCTCATTCTCAGAAAAAAAGGGTATATTCTTGCACGCCTTGTTTCATATACGACACCCCAAAAAATTCAGTTCGACGTAATGCGCGCTGATGTCGAACCCACGGTCCCAACTTTCACGAGCAGCTTTATAGCCGAGTGGTACAACTTATTAAAATAAATAATGTACGTATTACTGACTACAAAAAAGTGATCAGGTTTTTCTTGGCCCAACAGCGAAACCTCAGTGTTTTTTTTTGTTTCATTAGTCTTTGATACGTACTTTAGCTGTTTAATGAGGTGTATAGGTTGGTCCAAGTCACCAGGCTCGATCTGAATTAGACCGTAAAAATCGAAGCCTGCACGTAGCAATCAAAACTTTTCGTCAAAGGTGTATTTCACAGGTCGGTTTTTTTCTAATAAAATTACAAAGCGTAGTTTTCTTTGTGTAAAAAATAGGGCCAAGAAACTTGTCACGGTCTACGGCGGGCGACGACCTAGACGAGCAAGTCCAGTAGCGGGGTCTGTTTGGCGTTGGTATTGATAGATGGCGTCGGGAGCAGCGTCCGAAGGTGCAGCCGACCAGCGGAAGAAAGCAGACGACATGCAGACGAAATCTGTTGGCAGCAAAAGCGCCGTCGTCATGCAGAAGCGTTTTTGTTACTTTAAGTTTTGTTTTTTTGTCCGGATTAATTTTTTAACCGAAGGTACATTTTTGAAAAAGATTATGTTCATTTTAATAAACGACGGTTGTCGCGAGCCGTCGCAATAAGGATGTAGCGCCATCTATCAATACGAACGCCAAAAACACCCCGCTACTGGACCCCTGTCGTCTGCGTCGCTGCCCGGCGTAGACCCTGGCAAGTTTCTTGGCCGTATTTGTTACAAAAGAAGAGCTACGCTTGGTAAGTTTACAAGGAAAAACCGACCTGTGAAAGACACCTTTGACGTAATGTTTAGATTGCTACGTGCAGGTGTCGAGTCGATTTTTACGGTCCATTTTACATCGAGCCTGGTGACTTGGACCACCCTATATATCACCGTTCTCAATCCCCTCGTGAAAATTGGGGCCGTCGATTTGACGTCAGTGTGCTGTACGGCGAACTGCAGTAATTTGGTGTCGTATATGGGACAAGGGGTGAAAGATTATACCCTTTTTTCCTGAGTGGGCTTTTAATCCACCTGACGTCAAGGAGTTCAATTCCTGCTTCATCGGTGGGAGTATTGCCCCAGAGCTGTAAATAGGCGCCTCGGTTGACTGCTAGTCCGCACGGCAGGTGGGCAAAAGGGGCAATTTTGGGGAAGGACCCAAATTTTCGCAACGGCATTGCAAAATATAAAACTTTGTAAGTTTTACGTGTTTACGTAAAAGAGAAACTCTGAGATGGTGCTGGAGATAATCAGGTTGAGTCTCAAGAGCAGCCCGAAACGGGAGCGCAATAAAAAAAATAGGGGGTGGGGGTGTGATGATTTTGGAAACAGTCTATTAAAGCTTAATAAAGTTAGGACGTGGCTGGGGCCATGACTGGGCCTGGGAGATTGGATTGGATTTGATCTCGCTCACCATGGGGCTTCCGTAGCATCAGTGATCTTGCTGACGATGCGGCTTCCGTTACATCTCCCTTCTATTGTTTGATTTAGAGATTCATTGTGATGGGTGGCTTCACCAGCCTTCCAGCTCTTGTGGTTGTAGTTGTACCATGCCCATTCTTAGGTGGGATGTTCGTTTCACTGCAGCTTGTCCCGCTGGCTGGTGGAGAGTCAATTCCTCTCTGGCTTGTGAAGTGTGGCTGTGCGGTAGTTGGTACCACAGTCTTTGGGTCTTCCAAGTCTGCTTTGGTAGGTCTGATGAAGGACGTGTTCCGTCTGAGGTTGCCCCTAGTAGTCTTCACAATTAACGACCTTGGTTGAGGCGCCTTTCTCAGAACTGTTCCTGGGATCCAGGTTCGGTGTCTGTCAAAGACTCTGACTTTGGATCCTTCACCGATTTCTGGAGCGGTTGCTGCTTGTATGTCTGCATACACCTTTTGTGTTCTACGCAGTGCTTCGAGCTTTTCTTTTACGTTGTTAATTATTTCCGGTTTCAGGAGCTCTGCACTGATTGGTAGTGTTGTCTTGGTTCGACGACTGAAGAGCCTCTGTGTAGGCGAACCGAGCTCCTCCTTTCTTGGCACGTTGCGCATGTTTAGTAATGCCTTATTTATGTCTGTTCCGTCTCTCTCACATTTCTTTATGAGATTTTTGGCTACTTGCACAGCTCTTTCAGCTAGTCCATTTGATCGTGGGTAGTTGGGACTCGATGTTTGGTGTTCAAATCCCCATTCCTTTTTGAACTCTAGGAATTCCTTAGCTGCAAAGCAAGGTCCATTGTCCGACTCGAGTAGCCTTGGTACGCCATGTGTTGCGAACCAGCACTTCAGTGTTTTGATGACGTCTGCTGATGTTCCACTTGTTAGTGTTTTAAAGTCAATGTAGCCCGAGTAGCTCTCCACTATCACCAGGTTGGTCCTTCTCGCATGGTCAAAGAGATCCACTGCGACTATTTCCCACGGGAGACTTGGTACTTCCTTCGGTAGCAGTGGCTCCTTTGGTGGTTTCTTCTGGCTTGCTTGGCATATTGCACAACGTTCAACGAACTCCTTGATCTGCTGTGTCATTCCATGCCAGTAGACAGTTTCCTTGGCTCTCTTGATGCAACTTCCAATTCCGAGATGACCCTCGTGTATTTGCTGGAGCAGTCGTTTCCTCCAGGTTTTGGGAATGACTATGCAGTTGCCCTTGAAGAGGATGTCCTCGTAGACAGCAAGTTCGTCCCTGATTGGCCAAAAGAGCTTCATTGCTTCCGGTAGTCCACTGGCTTTTTCTGGCCAGCCCTTGAGGGTTTTTTCGACGACTCCTTGGAGTTGTGGGTCTTGTTGTAGGTCTTGCTTTAACTCCTCCAGGGTAGTTGGAGCCATGGGGATGATGGTTAACACTTCCATGTCCTGTGTTGCCGATTCTGCTGTTTCTGTCGGCTTACTGTCTCTGCTCAGGAGGTCTGCAATGACCAGCTCCTTGCTTTCTTGTAGACAATTTTTGGTGCATAGTGCTGCACATCAAGCAGCAGCCTTTGGAGCCGTGGTGGTGCTTTTCCCAGTGGCTTTTGGCTGATTGTTTCTAGAGGTTTGTGGTCTGTTTCTACTATCAGAGGTGTTCCGTATATGTATTGATGAAACTTTTTACAGCCATATCTGATGGCTAGTGCCTCTTTTTCTATTTGTGGATAGTTTTGTTGCGCAGCGGTCAGTGCTGCTGAGGCATATGCCACAGGCTTTCCATTCTGTAGGAGTACCGCACCTAACGCTGTCGAGCTTGCGTCAACCGAGACTGTCATGTTTCCATTCACGTCGTAGTAAGCCAGTGTTGGAGCCTTTTTTAAAGCTGCTTTGATTTCTTCTAGAGCGGAGCTTTGTTCCTCCGTCCATAGCCAGTCGACGTCTTGTTTTACAAGTTTTCTCAGTGTTGTGGTTTTATCTGCCAGATTTGGAACAAATTTTTGCAGTTACTGCAGCATTCCTAGCAATCTCAGCAGTTCTGCCCTGTTCTTTGGCTCACCAATCCGCTCGATGGCATTCACCTTTTCGTCGCCAATTCTCAGTCCTTCTTGCGTGAGCAGGTGACCAAGGAACTTCACTGTAGGTTGGTCGAACACACATTTGTCTTTGTTTAGCTTTGCTCCTGCCTCACGCAGCACTTTCAAGACAGCGGCTGTATGTTTTTGCAGCTCTTCGCTGGTCTGGCCGTGGACCAAGATGTCGTCCATGGAATTCACCACGTTTGGAAGGCCCTCGAGTAGCTGGCTGATCACCTGTTGGAACACTTCTGGTGCTGTAGCTATTCCAAACGGCACTCTTGTGAAGCAGTATCTTCCCCAGAGCGTGCTAAACGCCAGGTAGCTCTGTGTCTTCTCCGAGACCTTCAGTTGCCAGAACCCTTTTTTCAAGTCCAGCAACGTGAAATTAGTTGATCCTTCGGTCTGGGCGACCACCTCTTCGAGGGTTTTGAGTGGATAGTGCCTTCTCAGCAACACCTTGTTGAGTTCAACTGGGTCCAGGCAGATTCTCAGTTTTCCGTGCTGTTTAACTACCACCATTTGACTGCAGAACGGCGTCGGTTTCGTGACTTTCACTACGATTCCTCGTCCTTCCATGCTGTCAAGCTCTTCCTTTACTTCATCCATCAAGGCGTAAGGGACTTTCCTCGGTGGCTTGTTTTCAAGCTTTTGTGCTGCACCTTCCTCGATGTCCGCCTCATAGACATAGTCTTTGATGCAGCCTATCCCTTGAAAGATGATGTCGTCAGCTTTCGGTGTTTCAATTAAGCGTAGACGCTTCACTAAGTTGAGAGTTTCACACGCTGTCTGTCCAAGAACAGGTGTGACTTGGGCGTCCACAACAATAAATGTCAGTCTTGCTCTCTTTCCACTAACTTCACACAATTCCTGGGCTTCCCCCACAACAGAAAGCTTGTGGTTAGTGTAGGAGACAATGTTCTTTACCTTTGAGGGTATCATCTTCAAGCCTGCTTGGCTTGCTTCCTGCTTGGGTAGCACGTTACACTGCGCTCCCGTGTCTAGTTTCATTAGAACTGTCTTGCCGCTTCTGAACTGCACCGTCTCTTGCCATTCCAACGTTTTCTTGTTGGTTGCAGCTCTCAGCTCGGAGACGTACATTTCTTCACTGTCCGAGCCTTGCTTCTCCACAGCACCGACGACTCGTTGATTTTTCACTTTTTTCGATTTGCACACTGCTGCAAAATGGCCTACCTCGCGACATGAGTTGCAGGTTTTGCCGTATGCTGGACACTCTGCTCTGCGGTGTGTCGATCCGCAGTACTTGCAATTCTTTTGCCAGTCTGTTTGGTGACTTGAGTTTTTCTTTGTCTTGGCATTGACCACATCCACAGTTTTTGTTTCTTTTTGCCGTCATTTCTTTCAGCTGTAGCGTCGCCTGTTCGCTTGCTCGGCACAAGTGGATGGCTTTCTCCAAGTCGATGGTCGGGTCGCCAAGAAGTTTTTCGCGAACGTCGTCATTTGAGATGCCCACGATGATTCGGTCCCTTAGAAGCTCGTCGGTCAGGTTCCCAAACTGGCACTTTTTCGCTTGCAACCTCGCTGTTGTAAGGAAATCTGTGAAGCTCTCACCTTCTTGTTGCTTCATCTTGTTAAACTTGTAACGCTCATAGGCGGGGTTGATTTTCGGCGTGAAGTGTTCTTTGAACTTCGCCTTTACTACTTCGACTTCCTTGCTCTCCGCCTCGCTCAGCGCGAACGTCTTGTAAATCTTTTGTGCGTCGGTCCCAATCGCAGTCATGAAGTTGGCCACATGCACCTCCGGCGGTTTTTTGTTTAGCTGCACCGCGGAGACGTATCAATTATAGCTTTGAAGCCAATCCTCCCACTCGCTTGGGCTCAGGGACGCAACATCCAACGGTCTGGGAGGCCGGAGCCCATTGTCCGCCGCCATTTCCGTTTTCCCGCGCAGTCGCGTCTACCTTGACTCACTTTGGCTTTTGAGGATGCCGTCTTCGGTCTTGTCTGCTTACTTATTTTGCTCGCTGGCTGTTGGCTTCGTCATCTCGCTTCTGACACCATGTGATGATTTTGGAAACCGTTTATTAAAGCTTAATAAAGTTAGGACGTGGCTGGGGCCATGGCTGGGCCTGGGAGATTGGATTGGATTTGATCTCGCTCACCATGGGGCTTCCGTAGCATCAGTGATCTTGCTGACGATGCGGCTTCCGTTACAGGGGGGAGGCTTCATCAATATTAGGGAATGTCGCGAACCACCCTAGGTTCGAATTCGAAAAGTTTCGATATTTTCAAACCAAACCGAGGTTCGTTTTCGAAATATTTTTTATATTTTCGTACCGACTGAGGTTTGAATTAGAAACATTTGCAACTTTTGAACACCGTGGAGTTCCGAATTCGAAAAGTTCGAAGCTTTCACGGTTTCTTAAAGTCCGGGTTCATATAATTCGAGTTTTTTTTTTTTGTTTTACTTGAAGTTCGAGAAATTCGGAGATTTCAAACTTTTCTAACTTGAAAATCGAGAGGTTCGAAAATTTTTAATATTTTTGAATCTGAAGTTCGAAAAAATCAAAGATTTCGATTTTCCTTGAGTCTGAAGTTAAAAAATTCGAACATATCGAATTTCTTTTAATCTGAAATTCAAAAAATTTGAAGGCTTCGAATTTTTATAGACATGAAGTTTGAAAAAGTCGAAGATTTCAAATTTCTTTTCACATAAAATTCGAAAAGTTCGTAGGTTTCGATTCTTATCAAGACTAAATTTGAAAAAAAAAAAAAAAAAAAACTTCGAAGATTTCGAATTTCTTTCAAGTCCAAGTTTTCAAAGCTCGAAGTCCGGTTTTTATGCTTCTCCATAGTTTCAGTTTCAAATAACATTTTCACGCCTCACTGGCTTTCATGAAATCAGGTTTAGAAAAGTTCGGATGTTATATTTAGACTGCACGACGTTGGTCAGGCAATTAAATGAGACGATGAGTGTCCCGGATGTGCTGGAATATTTTCCAGTGCAGAGTGACGTGCGACCATAGATCAGTAAATGTGACCGTCAGCCTGGGGGGGGGGGGGGAGGGTCTTTAACGTGCATCACGCAGTAGTGACCCCACGAACGCATTGCTTTACGATACTCATCCAGTTAGAAACTGCCAGGGGTGGGCAGTACGTTGAGGCTCAGAAAGACCTTGAAGCGATCTGGCAAACTACCTCCCTACCCCCTTGCACGCTGGTAAGCTGGTAGTAATCCGATCGAACGCCACCCGAGTGACGCTGGCATATAGTAAGCTTTGTTTGTAATTGTTCTGGAGGTTTATTTTCCGGGACGGAGGAAACGCCGAGCAAACAGCACAGAAGCCGACACAACTCGAAGTCGAGGAGCGTTCTACCATACCAGTGGCGTCGGAAGAGGAAAAACGGGAGGGTAGGGGGATTGTTAAAGAAAACAATACGGGGAAAGAAAGCGTGGTTGAGCTTATTTTAATCTGAAATTATTTAGGCATATGTATAGCTACTGTCGCTCTTCACTGCATAAAATATCGCGTAGATCGTCCCTGTCGGAAACTCGTTGTCAGAAGGCACTACTTGTCACATGCTTAGTGGTTCGGAAGTTCAAAGCTATGCCTTTTCAATATAAATAACTGTACCATTGGCAAAAAAATAAACATAACAACAAATGTGGAGATGAAAAGCTGGAGAAAAAAAAAGACTATCAAGAACCCGCCGGAAGTGTTGTAGTCTTGCATATTCAAAGACTCAGATCTTTGAAACACGTTTCTATTATCAATATGTGTACAGGCTAAAAGAAACACGTCCCAAAAACGTAACGCGAAAAAAAAACAAATGTTTTTTTTTTATTGGCGTGCTGAACGTGAAGAGTATTAGAAATCTTTCCCAGTCAGTTAATTTATTCCTCAAGGTGAAAAAACAATAAATACATTATTTTGTATTCTGCAGATGGCAATGATATGTATTGTCTGTGGTGTTAGTTTAAATGCGATACCTCAAACAAGTTAGACGAGTAAATTACCAAGTTTAGGGCATAATTCCCCGTAGATACATGTTTGAACATTTCTTCGAAAGAAATCTTGAGGAACAATAATCATATCTTAAGATGACACCTTCCTAGGCTATACATAGATCATTCTTAAGAAGTTTAACATCTCTACCATAAGTAGCTTCAGCTATAGCGCGCTTCAAATATGGCACAAACGACAATCTTCGAAAACCCATCGTCCTTTCTCGCTCCTTCGGGAATTTATTTCTTTAAAACTAAGCATTCCAAAACATTGAAATAAACGGCATTGTCTTTCACAAGGAACGCGGCATCGCATGTAAAAATTCAAAAAAGAAATTACGAATGTATCTCACTGCTTGAATTCAAACGAAACCGTCCGCCGGTCTTTCGAGGTTCGACAATCTTCGAACTTTCACCCTAGAAGGTTGAAGGTCGTCAAACGTTTGACTTTTCAGAATTCGAAAGATTGAAACTTTTTGAATTCTCCGTATAAATAAGTTCGAAAGTTTGAAACTTTTTGAATTCTCTGTATAAATAAGTTCGAAATTTCTAAAATTATCGAATTCCTTAGCGTAGGAAGTTCGAAAGTTTGAAAAACTTCGACCTTTTTAGTGCAACAAGTTCGAAAGTTCGAAAATCATGGAATATTTGGTCCATCAAGTTCAAATGCTCGACAATCATCGGATTTTGCAGCGTAATAAGTTCAAAAGTTCGAAAAGGATCAAATTTTTCAGCGTAATAAGTTCGAAGGGTCGAAGAACATTGCATTTCTGAACTCGCAAAGGTTAAAATGTCGAAAAGCGTTGAGCTTCCTAGTTTAACAAGTTCGAAAATTCCCCTTCCGTTTAAGTTTTCAATAAAGTCGAAAACTCGAAATCTTTCGAACCTTCCCAACCACTTCATTCCATCATCGAAACTTCGGTTCGAAAAAAGTTCGCGGCATCCCTAATCGAGATCACAATCCTTGGGTTCGTCGACGAAAGTGCAGAAAGAGCAAGTTTTATTAACAATACCATCATCATCGTGTACTAAAGATACTACATCAAGAATTACTTTCCTCCAAAACCGGATATGTCAAGTGGATAGTCGATTGCGGATATGTTTAGATGGCAGTCTCCCGGTGCTGCTCTGTGCACTGACGAGGTGAGCATGGCAGGACCTCTCTATTGAACCCCCTGTCTCCATCACGCGCTTGTTTCTTTTCGCTGTCTTTTGGCTGCGCGTACAAGCTCGAGGCCCACGATACCCCGTAGTATTACCGCTGCAACTTACCTCGCGTTGAAGACGGGAAAACTGAATCTCCTCCCTGCCTTTCTCGCCCTGCCAGCGACTATAATGAAATTAAAATCACGTTGCATAAACTAGTGAACTTATGGGAAGTGACGTTTTTAAAGACTCAAGCCCAAAAAATATTTATAAGAGAACTTAAGCTTCCTGACTCTCTTTACAATTCCACAATGTGAAATAGTGAATTTTTCTTTGAAAGCGGGCTTCTTCCGGTGACTGCTGGGACGATATTTTGGGGACTATATTTTGTGAATGCACCTTGGGCGTATATTGCACACGAGCGCTCGGCCGGCGCAGCACTTGTCTCCAGCTGACCCCTGTGGAAGACGGTGAAGAAAAAACGCTTCAACATGTTTTCGATTATTCCTCGATTGCAGCTATACTTTCTGATGAAGTACTGTCTTTACATTTCTAATGTGATAGAACACATCAACTAGTGCACTCGTAACTAGCGGGAGGACACCAACCCTGCAGGCGTCATGATGGCTTTATGTGTGAACGCGCTGTGCCAGCCATTACCGAATCTGCCTTCAAACATTCAATGCGTCATTTTTCAAAAAAATTGTACACTTGGAATTTTTTTTGTTGTAACTGGTGGAAGTAAAAAAGACAAAAACGACTCTCTGCTGAAGGACCGCTAGGTTGCATTAAATGTCTATCCGGTACGATTCGTACCCTGCCTAGTGTGACATCGTTTCTTCTACAGCTGAACTATACCTTTGTGTGTTCATGCATCTGCAAGTTAGACTTGGGGTGCCATAACAGCACTCGCTATCTTTATGAATACGTAGAATTTGCATTGATGCCCTTGCCTTTGTTGATTTGTCAAACCCAGGAAACAATGATAGGAGGTAAAAAAATAAAAAAAACACCAGGTTCAATTTCATTGAAGGGTAAGCCAGTAGCCGAAATAGCTCAGTTGGGAGAGCGTTAGACTGAAGATCTAAAGGTCCCTGGTTCGATCCCGGGTTTCGGCAGCGTTTTGTAGACTTTTCATTCATAGGCCAGGGTTCACAATCTTTTTTTTTTTTTTCTAAAAGGTCGGCTAGGGTCTTTGGCAGTCCCTAGGGCCAGCAAATAAATAATGCAATAATAACGAGAAAGCACAAAATAAATAAGCATGAATATGCATTTAAATTTAAAAAAAAACTTCAACAATTGTAAAAAATAAGTGGGAGGGACTTATATAATTTATTTCAATACATGATATTTCCACTTTTTAGATTAAAAAGAATTGTGATCCAGAGAACTCACCAAGCTTATATCATAGCACATAGGAAGTTTCGCATCTTCACACAGATGGAGACTAACAAGAATGGTAGATCTGATGACGAGAATTTGTGTATCCGTTATTACAGAATCCATCGAGGACGAAATACTGGAGAACCTAAAGGAATTTTGCCACAGCTACACAGATATGAAGCAGGGCTGGGGATGGCAATGTACAATAAAATGTATAGCACGAGAAGAAGCGTTTTGATGAAGTTTTATCTCATTCTTTCTTATATGTTCGTTTTCGCGTCTGGTGCGCGTCGCGGATCCCTCTTTTTTCACGCGCGCTTTCTTGTGGTTGTAGCAGCGAGCCGGGCGGCGTGCGTCACTGGAAAGGCCGTGGCCATTTGCGGACCGACCGAAACGCCTCTGCGGACCAGACCTGGCCCGGGGGCCGGGATTTCATGACCTCTGGCTTGTTGCTTAGGCGATGACAGCCGGAGTGTCGAACCGAATGTTTTATCTTTTCGATTCGGGTTCGGGTTCACCGCTTTTGGTTCAGTTCCGGTACTGTTCCGGGGAACAAAAATAACAGTTTAAATCAGTTTGAACCGGCTTAAATCATTTTGAACAGCAAGATTGAGAAAATGTTTTCCGCGTTGTTTGTGCAATAGGCACAATTTCCGCCGTGAAACGAGTATCTCTATCTATAAAATATTGCGTCTTTTAATTTAGTCTCAACAGTAAATGAAAATCTAGAATAACATACACAACGATGTGTTTCTACGACTCAACATCCATTTGCACACACGCAAATTTTACATGAATCGAAAGGTTATTCCGAAGTGTGGAAGGTAACCTAAAATACCCGTGACTGGTACAACTTGTGTCGCAGTATGAAAACTCGAATCGAAGTTGTGACCTTGAACTTAGGAATGAATTACAGTGCAGAAAATCCTAAACTGGGCACCCCGTCGCACATATACTGCAAAGTATAGTTTACGGAATACCTTGCACAGTATAGATGATGACAGCGCAACTGGGCTGAAATCAATATTTTCAAAATGACATGAAATTTTTTGGAGCAGCCCTTTCAGTCTACCTTTTTTAGAAACACCGAGCGGCAATCGTAAGGCTTGTTTTCCTAACCTACATTTTTACCATCAGCACCCTGATGTAGGCGAAGAACCATAATTAAAGAATCATCAAAATTGTTCACTCTAATCTATACGCACCTTTGTAGTCATATCGAATCTGGCTTAATATAGCGTGTTGCCAAGTGAACATTTCCTTATACAGGATAAACTTGCATAGCCTGGTTTTTGTTATTTGTTCTTGACGATCGGCGGTATGGCGTTCTGATGCTAGGCAGGGAACGCGTGTTCCGTAACCGCTTTAATCTGCTCGACGTGTTCAACGAATTTGAGCTGCAGTAGCAATTCCGCATCACGTACGACGGCATCATGTATCTGGTCGAACTACTTCGGCCAGACCTGGAACCACGGACGCGCCGCAGTCAAGGTGTTTTTACGGAGCTACAGGTGATTGTCGCGCTTCCGTTGGTCGCCACCTGCAACTTTCTCATCACGGCTGTCGACTATGTGTACGTACACGAAGCCACGGCGTCGCGGATTGCGGGCTACTACAATGTCATTGAATTCCTTTTTCATCTGATGTCATGCCAGGTATCTTGATAAGGGACTATGTGTTCGGTGGTCTTAACATTGCCGACAAACGCGTAGCTGAAGTTTATAAGTGACAAGAGCCATATTAATTGAAGTGGAAAGCGTTAAGCTATTTGTAATTGTAAATCCTGCAACTGTTTTCGAAATCACTCCTAATACATTAACAATAATCATACACTTGACTACCGCAGAGCCTTAGAAACATAATGTTACTTTTCGCCTCTCAAGCACACATTTGAATGTTTTAATTTTCATTAAAAAGAAGAAACAAATTTGGACCAATGTACGGTTTCTAAGCTGTATTTCCCTTTCTACAACGTTGGAAAATGCATTTTTTACAAGTGCACGCGGTGTTATGAGCTCAGACGTTTTCATGATTTGCACAATCACGAATGATGCATTTTGTGATCTACCATAGCAGTGATTCATTTTAAAAGTTATCCAAAGAATGGATATACTTTGGTATTTCCAAACAGCACTTGGTCGTATGTGTGAAAGTGTTTTTTATAAGTCTTCACGAAGCGGGTGTACGTGAAAACAATTTCAGGGCACAGATTTTACACGACATGTTTCAATGCAGGTGGTCAGATTAAAGTGAGGCGGATGAGGTGCAGCAGCCGTTCTTTGAGGTGGCGGGCTTCCCTTCCGTGGTGGGTTATGTGGATGGCTCGCACATTCGCATTCAAGAACCGTCTGACCAAAACGAAGCGTACCATTAACTGCACGTTGATGAAGTGACTGCCACTTCATCAACGTTCAGTTGGTGGTATAGGCTTCATACCAAATTCGCCATGTGGTAGTCGTCATTGCCAGAGGAGTTGTATAACAATGAGCGCATCACAACGAGGTGTATGGTGGAAAGGTAAGCAGACACATTAACATAATTAGGCCATTACTGCCGTCGAAGTGGTTCAATATTTTTATATCTTGATCACAGAGACACCCGCAATCATCTGTGAGACATTTCGTAGGATTAATGCTGACAAAGTCAGCTAAGTGTTCCTACTATGAATGTGCAATATACATAACAAATTGGATCACTGCACTAATTAAATAAACATAAAACCTTCAAAAGATTTAGACTCTTTGTTTCCGTCGCTTCCTGCCTAGAATTTGCTAAAAGGGAGCTCTATCAACTAAAATATCGATGATTGCCTTTATTAAGCTCTGATTACAACGTAGCTCTTTGCTGAAATGTTAATTTCAGCTATTTAAGTTGCAAAGTGCTGTTTAGAGAAAACAGTCTTTATCGTTCAAAAATGATCAAGTTTTTAGTTTTTCACATAACTTGAAGATAAACCTGTAAGCCTAACGATTTTCTATCTTACAAATTATATATACATTTTCCTGAACCCATTCCTTCTATGTAAGCCAAAAGGGCAGAGGTACCAGTAGTGTATTTTAAAAAAGGTTGCATTTGCTTTGGATCAGCGATGTGATGAGCGTTCAGAAGTGCCCTTAAATTAAAATGTTGGTCCCTGTAGTTCATTATACATTCTGCTGCATCCAGCAGCTTTTGCAGGACCACTTGTCAACTGAAACGACGCTTTCACAGCCTGAAAGTGGAGCTCCCGATGCTACCCTAAACATGCTGCGATATCGTAGTGGCCTTCTGCATCCTCCACGACCTCGGCAGATGATTTCCATGAAGCCTACCAAGCTCTTCCCTGCCAAGTGAGACTCCCACCACCCCCATAGAAGCAATACGGCCTGACAGCGTGGCAGCTCAAGCTGCTATTGTGGCCCGTTTTTTGTGAATGTATGATTATTCTATATCGCGGGACAGGTACTCAAAGACATTATGTTCTAAAGTAAATGATTCTCCTTTGCTATTTAAACTTTTAACTGCGCCTCTCTATACTCCCTTTTCACCTTATGTTGTACCGCAGTGAAGGCTATAGAAGCGCGAGCTCATAGCATTGGCAGCTGCCCTTAATGCGCGAGAGCTTGTGCAGACGAAGTGTGCCCTGAGCAAGGATCTCGCGCTTGTAGCCTTTCCTGCGGTAATCATAAGGTGAAACAGAGTATAGCATGTTGCATGTTAACGTTGCGTCCAACAGTATAAATGTGATAAGAATATAAAATATAACAACAATATTTTGATTTGCATACTGCAAGTCTACAAGATACCACATCAAACAAAATATCAGTGTCACACGGCGAAACAAGTTCTCAAGTTGTAGTCCCAGTGTTTTCTTTAACAGTTTTGTCTGACAGCAAGTCGCGTAGAGTTATCAAACAAATAAGAGGTGAGTTCACTGCGAAAAAAAAAGGACTTGTGTTAGTTCACGTGTAGATTTCTAAGTTTCTTAATTTGAAGTTCGAGCTTAGTCTGTCTTAGTTTAAACAGCTCTGTCTTTTCTGCACTAATGACACGTTGTGCAATCGCGGTCTCGTAGTAATAGTTCTTTGCTACCGTGACTGCTGAGATTACTACTTCAGCGGCGTCCAATGCCCTCCAGTTGGCTACTTTGTCCAACTCAATGTCGTCTGTATCACTCTCTTGCAGTTCCTCTCTTCGTCGCTTGAAATGACATGCAGCCGTCCTGCACGAGCGACGTGGTTGGATGCCTGAGGGAAGGAGAGGCTCGTTTGTCCAAAGGTTTCTGTGGTGGCCACCTTCCTGCCTTGCAGCCCGTTCGTCAAGTGGCAGCAGAACTTCAGCAGAGCCAATACTGTACAGAACCATGTTGATGCTGATTTTAGCCGAGTGCTAAAAAGGCATTTATTTTTCGTTTTTAAAACGATTCTCAGTTTTCAGCAGCCCATCATTGTGTTAGGTATTTCTTGTACCGTCCTGGTGAAACGGGAGGCTGGGTACTCAAGGAGACATCGGAGACATCTATAAGTTCCAAAACCCAAGCATACGCGTCACGCGATGCGCGTAACGTAAAACTATACACTGCCAGTCACACCTTGTAGTAGCATGGGAACCACTGAGATTAATATACACAGACCGAAACTAGGTTACAACTCCCTCCCACTTAGGATTAGAATCACTCATGTTAAAAGCGATCAGGCGGACGCCTAGTTCTGGTACTACGCCTGAGCACTACATCGGCATGAGTAGGCGACCCTGAGTAAGCTGGGTGGGGTAATGTATCACTGGCCACATCTGAACTTTGAGTGTCCACATGACCGGCTTGAACTATGGGGGGCTCACAAGGAACAAAAGCTCAC
>JABSTQ010003687.1:0-30308 GCA_013358835.2 Ixodes persulcatus
CCAATTGCAGTTTGGAAGGCAGTTATTACTGTAGCTGCATCCACTCAGATAATGCAATGAATATAAATGTCGTAATAAATACGAGGGACCTACCTAACCTTGGTCACCACAGCATCCATAGATTAGCCAACTGATTGCGACGGTTTAAGGCCGTTCACACTCTTGCGACTCCTCTTAAACCTGGGTTCCTTGAAACTTCTTAAACCAGAGGACAAACTGGCGCCATCTATTGGATAGCAGTGTAAACTCGGCGGTCTGGCATATTTTTTTATTTCTCTCGCGCATTATCCTTCTTTCTTGGCTCGAAAAACTTTTGTCAATGTATAAACGAGCCTTTCTATGGTATTACGCACATTTGACTCGCGAAATCCCGCAAAACCTTCGCGCTTGTGAATGCAGTTCCAGGGTCACCGCATAGATGGCGCACAATGCTGTGTTCCCTTGTTCTAAAAAAATTGAAGAAGTTTTAAGAGATCTCGTCTCTCTCAGTCGTACTCGGTTGCAAGAGTGTGAACGGGCCTTTACTGTACCACGAACACCCACCATGGCCATCGAGCTTGCAGCACGCGTGGAATTTAGGTAAGAGTTATCTGTCCTTCCGGAAGAAACAGAGTCCCGTAATATCCCAGGCTCGCCACCCAATTGTTGGGCAAAACTATAATTTCCAAAAAAACCCACAGATTGTGGCGCCCACCCTTACACATAGGTACCTTAACGCGGACCCACCGATCTCCAACACGCATCCTCCCTGAATGCTACGACTGCAGACCGTACGATCAGAGGACCCGTGACAAAGTAAACAAAGGAGGAAAAAGAACTTTACTTTGTTTACGCATATCCCCCAATTGCCGCAACTCCAAAGTGGGAGTACTTTCGTGCGACTTGAAACGATGGAGACAACAGCATAAAGCTGTGCTTTGTTTACACAAAGTTGGGACAAAAAAAAAACAAACAGAGAGATAACACAAGCAGTAACCTATTCATAGATGTGAGGTCAAGGAACACACAGTATCCTGAATGTTACCGCAAAAGGTAAGGTCAAACATGATTAAAGTTGCGTGCAAAAAAGACAGGAACATACCAGAGAGAAACACGGGAAGAAGACAAGCGCACACTCGCAACTCGCACGCTTGGAAGGTCCAAGATGCTTTCTTATACTGAAAGCAACTCCGTTAAGTTTGTCTCCGTCAAATAAGGTAACTGCAATACCTCGTCTTTCTCCATTGTGACCGCGTTTGGTAAGGTCGTCAGATGTTTGGGACAGCATCGCCATCCTTCATTTCTTTCGCCCGCTGCTCATTGTGCCTGTTTGGTTTTTCATTTCTTGGTCGCCTCTTTTCTTTTACTCCATTTTTTTTTTAACCTACAGATCAGCAAAGGCTAGGGAGTCTATAAAGAGAGAACACTGTGCTTTTGGAAACATGCTCTCAAGAAAGGCGTTCACGCTGTACTGGAATACGAAAGGATGCTGAACGGTGGTGTTCATCGCACATACGCAGGTAACAGCTTTGCGATAGGTAAAAGATTGTTTCACGAGCGTTTTGTATTAAACTAAATAGAGTTTTGAGTTCACTCTACTCTCATGCAGCTACACTAGATGCAGGAAGAAAAATGGGCATTAATTTTAGCTTTTCGTGAACTTTTAGCGCTTTCCCACTGGGACACGGCCCACTCCAATTTTTTCGGAAATCAGGCAGCAGGGGGGGTGGTAACAAATCGGATATTACGTTACGCGAAGCCGCACATCGGAGCATTTTATCCCAAGCCGCGGCGGTCGGCGAGCGTGCCTCACCCTTTGTTGAGGATGCAGTAGCCCAGGAAGACGTAGAGGCCCGTGAGGCAGCAGAGCGGGGGGAAGGCCAGCCTCAGGGCCGGGGGCTCATCCCCCACGGAGAGCAGGGCCAGGGTCCAGCAACCCCCCACTAGGGTCAGCAGCAGCACTCACCCACAGCAGCACCCTGAACATTAGCCCCGTCCGAGCGTGAGGTTTATCTATGCACTAAGAACAATGTTACCGGACGCACTGTCCAGTTCACCGAACGTGGCCTCGGGCCATTCTAGAGGCACCCGGCAACAAGATGGCCGGGGGCACCCGCCTACTGTGCCTGGGGTGCATCTTCGACTGGTACGTTGAGAGTCCTATACCCGCGTCGAAAGGGGTTCTGAGGTGGCAACTATAGGGTAACCCCTTGCGGTCAGTCGAAGAACTTCCGGCAAAAAACGAGGAGATAAGTGTTGCCGTCGTCGTGGCGTCCCACCTCGTCGCCATAGAAACCTACGTGGACTGTCGAGCTGAGAGCAAGCTACGACAGAACGGACGTCTGCCGCATTCACCTTTGCCGCTGCGCCGCTGCCGGCATTGCGACTAACAATGGCGTGGCGCGAGTGAGTCTTCATTGAGCAGAAATTAAGAGACCACACTCGAGAATGCGGTAAACACGCCGGTCAGAGACATGCTCCAGGCACCATAGCTGTACTAGATACACACATCTGGACACAGTGACTTCAGTCTCTATGTCTGCCTCGAAGATCAGCGTGACAACAGGATAGCTGGTGGCACCTACCTATTCCATGTTCTCTGCAGGTGTACCAATGCACATATTTCGCGCACGAGAATGTTTGCTTGAGCTCTTGGAAAATGGTAAATATTTACAAGAGGCACATCAGTCGATGGGCAACGTAAACTATGAGCACAGAAAGCTCTATCTGATGCACAGTCCTATCAATACCCCACTAGGAGTCGGGGAGATGCTTCGATAGATAAAAAAAAATGACTGCATCTCCACGTGGTGAATGATGTTGATTGGGGCGAAGCTCTGGTGGTGCTGATGGTACTGATTTTATTGTTCATAGGTAGTGCTGATGGTGCGTGAGTTTTTTCCTTATTGCTCATAGGTAGTGCTGAGTTCCTGTTGCGTTTCGACTTCATTATTACTGCTTTATGGTCGGTGAAATGCAGAGCCAGTGGTTCTTCTGGTGGATCAGATTGGATCCGCTAAAAGCCGTGGGAACGCATCTCCACCGCTTAAGTCAACGGTCCATGTCAGAAAGAGAATGTGTGGTATGGAACATGGTTATATACGCATTTGAGCATTTGACCGCAGCGCCCTCTCGTCTGTAAACGTTGAGCCAATGCATGCAAAGTTTAACGCGATTATATACGCATTTGACCGCAGCGCTCTCTCCTGTATAGACATTGAATGGCTACATGCAATGTTTCATCCATGACATCCCCAGCTCTTGAGTTACTACCACATCTCAGAGCCCCCTACTCGTCCCGCAGTCGTGGCCGAGTGGTTAAGGCGATGGACTAGAAATCCATTAGGGTCTCCCCGCACAGGTTCGAATCCTGTCGACTGCGCAAACATTTTTTCTTTTTATGTGAGCACGGACGCCAGACGGACGAACGGACAGGGCTAGACCCTAAGGAGCTTCGCCCCTAATTAATCCTCAGTCCTCTGCTGGGGCGTGCCAGATGCCCGTCGTTGGTTTGGCCAGCTGTGCGCCGTATTGTTATGTATCAAGCAACCAAGCTGCCGCCCAGAACAACCGGACAGCGCAAGGCCATGATCTCGAGCGGGTGCATGCGCGCGGCGCGTGCATCGGGGACTGACCTAGGCGCCGTACCAGTCCTGCCCGTTCCGTCACTGCTCCTCGCGCATGCGCAGCACGGCTCTCCAGGAGCCACGCGAAACTGCTCAACCTCGGCCAGTGTAGCTTACGCTACAAAAACAAAGTGAGACAATGGGATTCTTGTGCCCGCTGAATACACATTCGCTGAAATGTGCCGGCCGGTATCTTCTCTTCGACAACATTCCTCGAAATGCCACTGACCAATGCCTCTTTCGACAGACAGCCAGAGTTACTCGCTGGCAAGCCACACAGAGAGCAGACTATGGTAAGACAAGTTACCATAAAGTGACAAAGGCATCCATTAAAATTTCTGCAAATATTGGGCAAAACAAAGTGGATGGTTGTCCAGTCCGAGGACCAAGAAGCAGGGCAGCAGCTAATGAGCAAACTTGCTGACTCCAGAAATCCCCAGAAAAACGAGAACCGCAGAATTTAGGGTAGTAATCTCTTCTCACTCGAAACCGAAGGTTAATTCCAACATCAGCCGTGGCTATCCGTCTCGACGGGTCAAAAATGAACTGTGGTTAATTCCTAATTACCCGTCGTAAAGGGTGCCCGACGCTGCACTTTGGAGAAATGGGCCAGAGTAAGGGCACGCTTTACTTTGTTGCATGAAAAACATGGAGCCATTTTAGCTGTCTTTTTCATAACTGGTAGCTACTCCTATTGGCTGTGGAGTAAGGGGTAGGGCAGGGCATATTTCGCGCCATTCTCCGGTGCTCTTACCCTGGCAAACACTCAGGGTTCTTAAGCACCTGTGGATCCCATATCGTCGAGCTTTCAACCCACCTGAGGTTCCCGAAGTCCATGACAGTGTCCTTGATCTGAACGCTCGCCCGGATGGACAGGCTGAACGTGACCAGGGTGGCCTGCGGAACGGGACAAGCTGAGGGGGCACCTGACCAGCGTCACTCCAAGTTACAAGCAGAGGAACCAAAGAAAGAACGAGAGACGCATTGTTGTCGCAATGACTCCGTCACGGCTGGTTGAGCAACCCTCTTTGCCTACCTCTTAGCTGTGTTAGACAGACTGGGGATAAAGTGGGGTTCCTCAAACCGAGGCCCTGAGGGTACACTGGGCTCCAGAGCCTAGAGCCTGGTTCACTCTTCCTTCCCTCCCGAATCTAGCACTCCTCAAGCTCTCGCAGAGTCTGAGCGCAAAACAATTGGCCGGCCACTCACCAGCACCATCACGCAGACGGGTCCCACCATGCTCCACACGATGCTCTCGTACATGGACAGCCAGCAGCTGGAAGAAAACGTTCCAACGCTCAAGGGCTTTCCACCACCGCGCCTCACACGCGGTTTCTTCCGAGAAAAGTCTCCCTCCAAAAAGGCTGCCGTGGAAAAACAAATCCACGAAAAGGGTGGGCGGACCCGAACGGAATGTGCGGTGCTTTCTTGCAACCCGAGCTAAAAAAAGGCACCTTACTCCCCCGAAAAAGTCGACACACGCAGAATGTGTGTGCAGCGTGTATCGAGCTGCTCCGAGTCAGTCGTGGCTATTGTTGCACGATTGCTTCCG
This sequence comes from Ixodes persulcatus, assembly GCA_013358835.2. Classification (NCBI taxonomy): domain Eukaryota; kingdom Metazoa; phylum Arthropoda; class Arachnida; order Ixodida; family Ixodidae; genus Ixodes; species Ixodes persulcatus. Next base: position 5,158 of record JABSTQ010003687.1, read on the forward strand.
CCGGCCAATGGGAGTGAGACGCCCAGCAGGAGGGAGTCCCGCTGCGTCGGTGACACCCTTGCAATGGCCGCCAAGGTTAGACATGTACCGAGTCAACGAAATCTGCTAAACTTGAAAGGGGCAATGTCTCGCTCGCCAGATTTAGCGCGCGAGACATCAACCGCTAATGTCATCACGTGGGCGTGTGACGACGACATCGGGTCACGTGACGCCGTTGCACCATTGCATCGTCCTGACAATGACAAGTGATCCCGTCACAGTGAGGACAAGACTACATGACGTGACGACTGTGCGCTAAATGTGGTGGGACATCTCTCGCCTGCCAAATGTAGCGGTTCACCGCCCGTGCAAGGGTTTTTAGTGACGCTCTTTTACGAAACGCTCGTTGCACGAAGACTGGCCCCGCAACGCACTCCACGTTGAAAGGACGAGACGTGCCCGCCAATGCTCACAAGTTGTGGGTGGCGTAGTGGTCGGCCCGCACGCCCACGGCCAGGCCCACGACGACGGCGGGGGCCCCGTATCCCAGGGCGTAGTAGAAGCGCATGTGGCCGTGGTTGACGTCCTTCATCTCCGTCAGCATGCGGTACAGGTGCACTGCATCCAGCCACAACCACGAGAAGACGCACAGGAAGCCGTAGTGCAGGGCAATCGCCAGCAGCTTGCACGGGAACTGCACCCAACGGGGGGTTACCTCCAGGTGAGACCTCCATTCAAGTCGCTTCCGCTTCTACGTCAGTCGTGTTTCTCTGTCACTTTCAAAGCCTCCGTATGGCCTAGTGGGCCTAGATTTCAGAGTTTCCAACTGTTGGATTGGGGTCACGTGGTTAATGGGCTGCAATTGCAATACAAGCTGCGAGGAGGCGATGAAAGTGTTGATTGTCCACAAGCGTCTCTGCTATTCCGCCCGCTTTCTTCCTCGCAACGCGACAATGCAAGGCACGTGGCCTTGCGACCAAGCTGCCCAAAAATAATCTGTCATTAATTGCAAATGCTCTCCATGGTTTGAGTTGCTTTCTCTCTCTCTCCCTCAAATCTGAGTTTTCTGCCTACACCTGCTCCGAAAGGCCACGACCAGTATTCCCGATCCAGGTCACTGACTCCGGACCACTAGCTCCGGGAGCCAATTCCTCGACCCACCCTACATAGAAAGTCAAATGTATCGGTGATCTTTGTTTCTACCGAATCGGCCAAAAACCACGCTACAGCTGCTGGTAGTGGATGAAGCTTTGAGTATAGGGATCATACTAAAACGTCTAAGAACAGATGACAAAATATGACAAGAGCAACCACTGCGAGGGACGAAACCCCGTCCCCCCGAGTGAGAGGCGTCCTTCCGAGCGAGAGGTGCAAACTCTGCCTTCTCAGCTGTGCTTGCAGTCGCACGTCGACCGCCGCCCTGACCCTAAGGTGCCGAGTGCCAAGAACTCGACAAAGTGAACATAAGGAGAGTCTCGCACCGAGACCTCTTCATGTCCATTGTTATTCTACACTTGCTGACGCGATCACGGTTGCTCGACATTATATTACGGTATTATGGCTGCCTGGACATTGAGCGGGGGCTGTGTGGCTGCTTGTATTATTAATTTTGATATCTTCAGGGCCTTCGGCATTACAAAAGAAAGAAGTAAACAGAAAAAAAAAAGAAAGCCGTTTACAACTCCCTGTAACACCGAATTAGAGCGCAGCTCTTGAAGAGGAGGGAAGGGTACTGAGGGGAGCGTATACCTCTTCTCCCTTCTCCTCACCTCCTCATACTGCCTGCTACTCCTCCCTCCGAGCGGCGTCGCCGTTGGCGTAACCGTGAGGTCACGTGACTCTTGTGACCTCACGGGAGTCACATGACATCACCGGGGTCACGTGACCTCACGGGGGTCACATGACCTCATGTTTACGCCGACGGCGACGGCGACGCCGCTCAAGCCGGAAACGGGCGCCTAAGAGCTGCGCTCTAAAAGGCTCGAGGTACACCTAAGCACTTCTTATGAGTTGTGAATGCGAAAGCATGCACGCCGCTCTTCTGCTCCCTTCTTTTTTTTTACTTGCGTCCACGGTTGAGTGGGCGCGCTGACTTTGGGCGTGGAGCGGTGGAGCCGCTGCCTCGCGGACACGCAGCGCCATGGGGTGGCGTTCATTGAAACTGACGCGCAGTGGCCAATGGGAGCCTCGTCGACGTGCGCCAACCAATGGGACTGAGGCCGAAATCCATCAGCTTTACTCCGCTCCTTTGGGATCGGGGAAACTAGGTGCCGTTTGGCTAGGCTTTTTGCGTGGTTTCATAGCTGGGAGCTGGCTTCACTTGGAGAAAAGAGTTTAGGTACCGTTTGGCATGGTTTCAAAGCCGATGACGTCGGCTTGCTCCATGGGACAGTTAATGCTTTCACATAAAAAATATACTATACGTAAGTGCAGAGCAAAAAAGTCACCCCTTTGCAGTACTAACGTGGCAAAGGCAGTGGTAACACAGAATGTAATGCGGTATAGTCTAGAGAAACCGGACACACACGTGGCGACTGAATGACGCAAGGCGGCCCTGTATCGTGCAAACTATTGTATTTGCTTGAGTAATAGCCGCACTGTTTGTGAACAGGGCCTGTGGGTCTGCTTTCCCGCGGAGCACGGGGAGCGTGACAGAGATAACGTCCTCACGCGAAAATGCTATCTGCTCAGATAACATTTTTACGGAGAATTGTGTAATCAGCCTCGTTATTTGCTGAATTATTTTTTTTTTTTTGAAGGTGCGATAATTGGTTGTGTGTATGTTATGCAGGAAAGTAGATGCAAGGGCCTTGTTCATAAGAAGTACAGCTATTACTCGAGCAATACAATAAGCGCATGAGCGCTCCAAGGATGTCTTACTTGTGGGGCCACCTTGTACGGTTACGGTGTAAATGCGACTTTTTCGGAGTCTGTTGGAGTGTGAGACACAGTAGATGGAGCATGCGGAAAACAGAACAATTGTAATGTGGCAGTGCCGAGCAGAGCCCTGGCAACAGCTTGCAACAAAAGAGAACCAAACACTCAGAACTACCTCAATCCTTTGCGGCAAATGAGTCTGTTCTTTTTTTTTCTCTGCTTTTCTGTCACTTTCTCCCGTGCTCTTTTTCTGTAGAAGCCCGGAGTGCGCTCATTTCACGAAGCAGAGTGCCGCTGCATGTCTGAACACGTGCTGTTTTTCACTCGCCAGAAGTAACACAGAGGCACCCGAGGAAGAGGTTCGGCACTGGTGTTCAATCAGCGAAAAAATGAGCGCTGCATCAACGTTCGACTGGCAGTCGGCCTGTCCAGAGCCGTATGTTGGGAGAGTCTGGCTAGTAAGTGTAGCGACGAAGGCGCTGGAGAGCAGAAAAGTGAAAGAAAGGGGGGAGAGCGCCGAGGGAGTGAGAGAAGAAGGGAGCAAAGAGGAGACAACCGTCATTTTGACGCAACACGCTTTCGAAGCCGAGCACTGTTGAGGCTACGCGTTGTCTGCTACGGGCAGACTTCTTTTTTGCCCGAATAAAAGTTTGCGGTCAAACGTCGAAAAAATTTCATTCGTTAGCTTTTTAACCCACCGAGGAATAACACTACATCATTTTCTTGCCAGAGCCAGCAAGATAAAAGGAAAGAAGCGAAATTTGGATGTTGATGTCCATTGGGCGAATGAATGAAAATGGCGACCCTCCCTGCACATTTGGGAGCAGCCAGGAGTTCACGCGCTCGCGCCTTGCACTCTGCGCCGCGGGCTGATTGGCTCACTTGGGAGGGGGGCGTTACGGCGGCTAGATCATAAACTGGCCAAACTCTCCCAATATACGGCTCTGGGCCTGTCAATTTCCGTTGCTGGCACCTCAGCGGATACGGTTAGGTGCTAGCCATATAACACATTCTGCATTAAAAACAAAATTTTATTATGACACTGAACAATGTAGAATAGTCACAATGATGACTATTCAACATTGTGACTGCCCTAATTGCTGCGTTGAAAATGACTGGCGGTTTCAATCCAATCAAGTTTTGGGCGTGAATGACTGTAGAATGCATTATTGTTGCACACTGGTATACCTGCAGTAAACCCTCGTTAACTTTTAAGTCTTAAAAACTAGGAAAAAATTTGAGATAAGCGGACTTTCGAGATAAGCAAAGTAGCGAATTTTAATTGCACTGATTTGCATTGTGTGAATGCAACCCTTCCAACAATGGTACCATTTGACTTGACACTCACATGGTCTGAAAAAAGAAAACTCAAACCAAAAGTTTAGAAACAAACAGTTCCCAACGTTTCGGGGTCGACTTGACTCCTTCTTCAGGGGTGACTAAAAATGGAATGGGACAGCGCAAGCTTCGACCTCTCCTTCCTCTTCTACCGATTTGAAGTTTTGTGAACGTGACGCAGGCCATGGACGTAAATAGATGGTCCCGAGGGACCTGTTAAGGTTCCCCGGTGTGTTCTGGATATGCCACGACTCCAAGAACACGACTGTGGTGTCTGGAGACCCGGAATGGAACGACCACACTTGAGCGCAGCTGCCACGAGACTCTATCTTTAATCTTTTTCGGTAAAGAAGAGGAAGTAGAAAGGGCAAAGGACAGAAGAAGACGAAGTGACCGGAAAGTAATTAACTAGAAGATACAACATTTTCCCCCCTCCCATTTGAAGAAAGTAATTAAACAGGTTAAAAATATAGAAGAAGTATAAGAGAAGATTCACAAAGAAAATCGAAAATAAATCAGACAGAAGTAGAAATGTTCATATAGAGAGTCAGAAAGTTTGTCATCTTGAGACAAAGTCCCCAAACCGTACTGGCGGTCGTCGTTCCCGCCGTGGTCGATCTGGCCGTGGCGCATCTCCCGCTGGACCTGGCGGAGGTACCGATAGAGGTAGGTCCCTAGTTGGCGATGACGGCCGAGAAGCTGACCTCGTCAGTTGTCCGTATGGTGTTGGAGAACCAGCTGATGGTGCAGGCGGTGGTTGCCATTGGTGATGGTCGGCTGACCTTTGACTAAACTTCCCTGTTGGTGCCGGGTTTCTTGGGTCCAAATTAGAGGAAGGCGAGAAAGCGCGTCGGCGACCTGATTTTCTGCTCCGCGTTGAAACTCGACTTGAAAGTTGTAGCAGAGGAGACGGGTGGACCATCTCGTAATTCGGAGGGGTCGATGGCCTGTACCCCGTGTTGCTAGCAGCGTTATTAAGGCTTGATGATCTGTCCGAAGGGTGAAACGGCGGCCCCACAGGTAGTTGTGCCACCGCTCACATGCCCACAGGCATGCCAGTGCTTCTCTTTCACCCACCGAATACTTTCTCTCTGCTGCTGTTAGTGTGCGAGAGGCGAAAGCGATGGTCTGAACTTCATTCCCATTGCGCTGCTGGAGCACGGCACCAAGCCCGTATCCAGACGCATCGGTGGATACGATTATGGGAAGACTGGGGTCAAACATCTTCAGAACCCTTGCTGAAGATAGCATTGTTTTGATTTTCTTGAAGCTGGTGTCAGCTTCGGTATCCCAAATGAATGGGATGTCTTTTCTCAAGAACTTGCGCAGGGGCTCTACTTCTGCGGCTAGACGAGGAACAAACGGCTGTAGTATTCTACCATCCCAAGGAATGATCGGAGTTGCGAAATGTCTGTTGGAATGGGAGCTGCGTTGATGACGTCTATCTTTTGTTTAAGTGGGGCGATTCCTTCGCCGCTGACATGATGGCCTAAAAATGAAAGTTCGGCAACGTCAAAAACGCACTTGTTGTTAAGTTGAGTCCACTATCAGCGATTCGCTGGAGGACATGACGCAATCGCTCCAGGTGTTCTTCTTTAGTCCTACCAAAAACTATGACGTCGTCCAGGTAAAACAAGACCCCTTCGCATCCTTCTAGAATCGTTGCCATCATCTGCTGGAAGGTAGCTGGAGCAGAAGCGAGACCGAAACAAACTCTCTTGAAACGGAATAAGCCTTCGTGCGTTATAAACGCGGTTAAGTCTCGGCTGTCAGGGTGAAGTGTGACCTGGTGGTAAGCTGATGCCAAGTCCAATTTGGAGAAACGTCTCGCGCCATGCAGCGCATTCAGAAGCTCCTCAACATGAGGAAGAGGGTAACTGTCAATAACGACAGCCTTATTAGCTTCCCGAAGGTCCACACACATTCGAATTGATCCATCTTTCTTTTGGACCACAACAATGGGTGAAACCCATTCTGAGGCACTTATGCGCTCAATTACTCCCGCTGCCTCAAGGCGCTTGATTTCTTCGGTCACAGGCTTCCGCGCCATCAATGGAATGCGACGCATTTTATGCCGCACGGGCTGCACTGATTTTCGGACCTTCACCTTGTGAGTGTAGTCCTTCACGTGGCCCAGCTCGGGAGAGAAGAGGTGACTGTATTCCTTCAAGGACGTTGGAAGGCTTGGTAATGCTGGTGGGAGTTTCGCCATGTTCTCACGGCCTGGAGGAGCAACTTGTATCAGAAGTCCATCTGACGTAGCTGCAGGTTCCTGGGGTTGAAGACAGGACATCCACGCAGCCTCGATGGAGTCCGACGACAGGTCTCGCTCTGAGGCCCGTGCAGGTACAGCTGTAGGCAGTGTCCTCCGCTTGTCGTGATGTTCAGGAGCTCCTGTCGAGCTGTGACCCGAAGATGATGGGTCAAAAGGCACGACACTCTCAGAGCTCTGTTGTAAGGCCTCTGTTGAGTTCTCAGTTTCCGTATAGAGGCAGCTCATTGTTGATCCTTGAATTTGAAGATTCAGAGCTTTTACGGCATCCATTCCCAACAACGATGTGCCGGTATTCGCTATATAAAACATAATCCTGGCTGAACGCTCCTTGAACGTGACTGTTGCGTTGAACGCTCCCAGGACTTCAATACGTTGCCGGGAGTAGTTGAGGAGAGTTACCGGCGGTGGGATAATCTTTGCGTCATCTCTGAAAAACTTTTGAAAGACTTCCTTTTCGACGATGGACACTGACGAGCCGGTATCCAAAAGGAACGTAAGTGGTCTACCGTAGACACTTACGTTGATGTAAATTCCCATCCGGGAAGGCGTGGCTACATGGCAAACCTGTGTCTCGTCATCCTCTTCGTCGGAAAAGATTTCGTGGATTCGCACGTGACTTTGACGGTGGACAGGTCGGTGCCTGCTGCGGCACACGCGCTGAAAGTGTCCGATCCGGCCGCAACCGTTGCAAGTCTTTCCTCGTGCTGGACACGTGTCGTAGCTCTGACAGCGGTCCACCCCGAATCCACAATTTGCACATGATCGACCGTCGCGATAGGTTTCGCGCCGCTTAGGTGTTCGGGCATGAAATGCTCGGCGCGACTGTCCAAACGCAGTGGATGGAGTCGATTGCTGGTCGTTGTACCTTGGAGTGCGATTGTCAGATCTACTTTGGCAAAAGGGACGCACTCACGTGACTCTTGCTGAAATTGTGAGCTGTGCCGGTCGCCGTGACGCGGTAGAAAGTTCTGCCCCGCTAATTGACGGGAGGACGAAGCTCCACGTGAAGGTCGGTAGTCGACGGTCTGGGCGGCATGCGTGACATTGCATGTGAGTTGCTTTTCTGTAGTCACGGTTATCTCTTTGGCTTCGGCCTTGACTCTTTCGATGTTCAGGACGATTTTCACCACTTGCTCGAAGGGAAGGGTGCTATCCAGGAGCAGCCGTTCTCGAATTGTAGTAGATAGCACTCCAGCCGTGAACTGTTCCCGGATGTTTTCGTCCTGTTGCGAACCGAAGTTGGCCGGAACTGCCATGTCTCGAAGCGCGGTCAAGTAATCAGACAAGGATTCTCCAGGCTGTTGATGGCGCCGTCGGAAGCGGTGACGCTCCAGGCTGACATCGCATGACCTCTTGAAGTGCGCGCTGAGGGCGTCGACAGCCTCTTGGTAGACATTCGTTGTCAGCAGTCCAGAAGTGGCTGCCGCTGACGTCGTTGCAGAAGTGGCTGCCGCTGACGTCGTTGCTGGCGACGGCACAGCGACAACGCGGGAAGAAGGCAGGTTGTCAAAGACCCGCTGACCCTCTATTCCCAGGCAGTGGCGGAGCATGTATCGGCGGCGTTCCACGGGCAGCGCATGGGCACCAGATGCACCCATGTAACATTCGAACAGCGAAAGCCATCGCTCCCAGGGAATTTCCGGAGTCCCTGGTTTCTCTAAGAAGTCTGGAGGCGGCTTGAGTCCGAATCCCATCCTCGTCGCCAGAAAGGATGTGGTGTCTGGAGACCCGGAATGGAACGACCACACTTGAGCGCAGCTGCCACGAGACTCTATCTTTAATCTTTTTCGGTAAAGAAGAGGAAGTAGAAAGGGCAAAGGACAGAAGAAGACGAAGTGACCGGAAAGTAATTAACTAGAAGATACAACAACGACGTTTTCAAATATGTGGCTCCGTGTCCTGCGTCACGTTCACAAAACATCAAATCGGTAGAAGAGGAAGGAGAGGTCGAAGCTCGCGCTGTCCCATTCCATTTTTAGTCACTCCTGAAGAAGGAGTCAAGTCGACCCCGAAACTTTGGGAACTGTTTGTTTCTAAACTTTTGGTTTGAGTTTTTTTTTTTCAGATTGTTCTCCAAACCAGACAGATTTCTGTCAGAGGTGTTTACTTTCAAGTCACTCACATGGTGTGTGGTGTGCGGTGGGGAAAACACAAGGACCAAACTGACCGAACGAAAGCAACAAAATTATCATCAAGCAACACTCATAAGATGAGACAGCAAGACCGAGAAGCAAAAACGCAAAAAAAGAAGAAAAACCGAACGAACCCACGAAAAGAAGGACAAAAGAAAAAGACCAAAACTGGAAGACAATGAAGATAACTGAAGGTCTGTCCTGAAAACTTTTCGAGATAAGCGATGAGTAAATGAATTGTGCTTATGGGAGTTCATTCCATGGCAAGGAAATCTTTAAAATTAACCAATATTTTGGGATATTATAAGGTCACTTTTCTAGCGAGCTTATAATTTCTGCTGCAGGAGCGGTTGTCACTGTGAAAAGGGAGCGCTTATGTACTGAACATGTAGAACAATTAATTTTCTTGCATGATAATTTGCAATAATTGCATTTGCAGCTGATATCTAACTTGCTGGCTAGTCAAGGGCAATTTCAATTATTTTCTTAAAAAAGGCTACTACCAGTTGTTTGTGTGACAACATTAGAAGTTGCACTTTTACGTGCTATCAGACATATGCAATTTCATACTCTTAATTTTGTCAATTTGTATAAGTTATCTGTTGCAGCTTTTGCCTGCTTTAGTGTACAGTTGACAGGTGATTACTAGTCAAGGTATAATAGCTGCATTACCAATTGTGTTGTATATATGCTGCCTAGCCAGGTAGTTTCATTTACTTGAGTTTGTTATCATTTTCAGTTTGGAAGGTAATAAGAAAGTGTTCACATATTTTTTTTGTTATTTCTTAATGATACACACATATCCGAAACATATTCAATATTCAAAGCTATTTTTTTTTTCAAATATTCATATGCGATTCATATTTGAAAATTACAATACTCGCACACCCCTACTAAACATCGCAAACATAAAAATTCCACAACATCGCCCAACCCGATTCCTGTCGGACATGACGCGATGTCCGACGTGAATCACATCAACCGCATGATCTGCAGTATCAGTATGTATGACAAGTAAGTTCGTAGTGGGTTCCCGTGTGTATGTTGCTATGTGAAATGCAAATCTGCAGCATGCGCAATCTTGGGTATCTGTTCTCGTGACATGTGAGTTTGTAGCAAGATTCCACGTCTTGTCCGCGATCGGCGTGCATGATATCGGCTCCCGTGACACGCAAGCTTGCGGCAAATTCTCGCACGCTCATTGCACTACGAAACTCAAACTTGCTGCATTCACAATCTGCAGTATTCATTCCCGTTTTGATGAGAGTTCGTGGAGAGTTCCCTTGTGTCCTTAGCACCATGAAACGCAAATCTGCTGCGTCCAAAATCTGCGGTATGTTTTTCCGTGCCACACGGTTTGCAGTGGATGCCCCGGTGTTCATCACTATCCGTTGATAAAATTTTCGTGTCGCATCCCCAAAGATAGCCCACCCCATGTTTTTCAGCATTTATCTCTCCATTTTGGGTGGGCATTCTTATGGGATTTTAAAGTAGATTAAAATTAACTGAGCTTAGGAGTGGACAAGAGGCTTGGGAACGACCCTCTTAAGTTCAGTGGGATTTTCATTTAAGCAAGTTGCAACAGCAGTGAAAGGCTCGGAGCAGTAACTCTTCGATAGGATGGATGCTTGGGCGAGTTGGTGAACCATATTCTACGGTGACAGCGCAGAGAAACAATCACACACCAGAGAGAAACATCAGCACGTGTGCTTGTCACCGTAGAGTGCTCTGCGCTGTCACCATAGAATATAACTCTTCGATATTTCTATCGAAAATATTCAACCCAAACCACTATTTGCTTTGAACTTAAAATCCACCATTTGCACGTGCCCAGAACCTACATACTACTTTACCACAAAGGCAACGAAGTAAAGGCCCCGGGCGACTTGAGCGTACCTCATGATGCAGCAGGGTACGCCTGAGCTTGAGCCCCAAGAGAAAGAGGAGCAGGGAGGTCCACAGGCAGGCCACCAAGTCCGGTGGATGGCCAGGGAGTTGGTGCCCTGGCCCCTCAGCAAGCTCAGCACCAGCCAGGTGACCAGCAGGGCGCCCAGGGAGCACACCAGGCCGCACCAGGTCAGGGCGCCCTCCAGAGCGGTCACCTCGGCCAGGTGCTGTGTGGTTTCGCATCTCAGGGAAGAGAAGTGACGGTCTTCACGATGGCCTCCATCTCAACAACTGCCCATTGCCAAGAAGGTTTCGATGGAAGCAAATTTGGATTTTTATTAGTCGTCACGTCGCCGTAGGCTTACTGCGTTACCAACGGGTAAATTTGGCCGACTAATGTCCAGCTAAATTTAGTGAGATGCCATAATGGGTCACGCGGTCGTTTGTGTGACGTGCGTCAGGCCCCGTCAGGTCACGTAATAAGACATTGCGGCGTCATGTGACTCACACTGCGAAGTTGTGGGGTTACGTAACAGGTATCAATCATTTTATTAGACCTAGTAACGCTGGGCCTTAGAGGTCGTGATGTAATGTGACGTCACATCACTCTTTCATGTGACATTGGGCGATACTTCGTTATGCAACACCACGACTCGACAGTGTAACATCCCGCGACAACGTGACTTCACGCTGCCCAGATATGCGTATACCGTAAAATTCCGAGCGAACGCCCACGTTTGAAGGATCGCCCACCCCCCTCTTTTGTCCAACATCTGTTGGGAACGGTATTCCGATACATCGCCCTCCCCCCGATTCCCGCCGGACGTCACGCGATGTCCGACGGGAATCGCGTGTCAACGGCGCGATCTGCGGTCCCGCGTTTTTGTCTGCGATCTGCGCGCGTGAAATGCATGAAATGCAAATCTGCTGCGTTTGCGATCTGCGCTATCCATTCCAGAGTTTTTAGCGGATTCCCGTGTTTTTGCCCGCGATATAGATTCCTAGCTGTAACACGCGCGAGTTGTTCTGCGTGTATTATTGCATCGTGAAATGCGATTCTGCTGCGGCCGTGATCTGCTTGATTCGTTTCCGTGACATGCGGGTTTGCAGTGGATTCCCGCGTTTTCGTCCGCGATCTGCGCACGCAATATCGGTTTCCGCGGTATCCGTTCCCGTGAGATGCGAGTTCTCGGCGGGTTTCCGCGGGTCCATCGCGCTGTGAAACGCGCGAATCTGCTATGTCTGCAACCTGCGGTATCCTTTCCCGTCACACAGGAGTTCGTAGTGAATTCCGGCGTGTTTATCGAATCGTGAAACGCAAATTCGCCGTGTCCGTGATCTGCAGTATCAGTTCCCGCGTCACGCGGTTTGTAGCGGGTGCCCCGGTTCTTATCATTATTTCTGATAAATTTTGCTGTGGCATCCCCAAAGATAGCCCACCCCATGTTTTTCACCATTTATCTCTTCATTTTGGGTGGGCGTTCGCTCGGAATTTTACGGTATATTACTAATATGTTCTGCATAAGAGACGTCTAGGCAGTAGATCGCAGGAGTGCCCCTTTTTCTCAGGTGGCACTTGCTGTTCTTGTCCAACTGAGAACTTAATTAATTCCTATAAATAACCACTATGGAAACACAAACTGAGAGAAACGCGAACTTCAGTGCTTATCCTCATTTAAGGCACCATCTCTAAATGTAGTGATGCCGCTGTTCAATCTTTTCCTAACAGCTGTCGCTCCGCCAATGAAAAAATCAGTTCCTTATTTTTTTGTACTCGGAGTTGAGACTTTGAATTTGAATACGCAAATCTGACCAGTAAAAGAAATATCTGAGAGAAGTTACCACTTGATGTGACACGTCAATGACTTTCGTAGGTGATTTTAGAGCGTAGACTTGTTGTGAAAGAAATGCTGCAGATAGCGCAACACTCTGAGCAAACAAACAATCACCGTTTTTTTTTAATTTTTCCTTTAGATTAGAGAGACTGTCATGAAAGCTACTGGTGAGGTGGAAAGTGCTTATATACCTATGGGGCACAAGCTTAAGTGGGAAAGTTTGCTGCCTACCAATACCATTTCAAAGTAAAGATCGAAAAAGTGACGATTACATGTTTGTGAGTGACACCAGCCACGTGACACCAGCCACGGGCAGTCCACTTATATTTCAGGATGTCCGCAGTGCACCCATCGTGCCTCTGAGAATCCTCTGCTTTTGGCGATCTATTTAAGTGTTTATAGACGGTTATGAAATGTATTGTTCGTAGGTTCTTTTATTTTTTTTAAGAAAGATGTGTTTTAAATGGTTTAAATCTTCTTAAATACATCCTGGTTTTCGTGGGGGAAAAAAGTCAGACCGGGATTGGCAAAAATGTTCCCTTGGTTGTGGGCCCCTGCATGTCATGCATCAGGGGAGAGCCATGCACATACTATAAGTTCCAGGCAAGAAAGTACTTGCACCCTGCTAGCAGGGAGGCTTGGGTGAGTTGGTGATTCACTAGAGGCAGCAACAGTGCAAAAAGACAAGGACGACAGGGGAGACGCACAGAAAGACAACCAAGGGCACTGACTTACGACTCATCTGTATTCATCTTCTACTTGTTTTTCTCCTTCTACCATAGATTTGACAGGCGTTGCTTACTTTCATGGCACTGCTTCTCGCGAAGAAGTAGAAGCAGTGCCTTTTTCATGTTTTCTCTGTTGTTTTGGTCTTTTTGTGCTGTTGCTCCCTACAATTAAACCCGTCCACCACCTGCCCCGAGGTTAACTGTGCGAGCACAAGTGCATGAGATCAGCAGACAGCGCACTCACCTCTCGGCTCACAATGTCTGTGAGGACGGCGAAGCTGCTCAGGTGGTCGCAGGAGCAGTTGATGTGCCCGGCATCCACTGCTTCCAGCTTGCAGCCACGGGTGGACCACTTGCCACGCCCGCTGCAAGGGAAGACGTCGCACGTTGTGTGCCATCGACAGGGTGGAATGACTGCCGAACCGGGCCGGTGCTTTACCAGACCAGCCCCAAAACCTTTCTCCGAGAGCTTCGCCGACAAATGAGAAAACTGGTCATCAGCAAATACGGTAGAATCTCAGGGCACCGCGGTAAAATAAAACAAAACATATGATGCAGGAAAATGTAGCGACCATAATGCCTTTAGGGGACTTAGAGATAAGATGGGAGAAACTCGCATGATAAAACGAGCTCGAAAATTTTGGCGCCCACACACAGAAAGTTCAATGAACTCTCCGTGTGAAAAACGCGTCAAAGACAGCTGGTGAGTGCTTGACAAAAGTGTCTGAGGCAAGCAATATGTGACGCCGAAAAGAAGCCGTCTGCACAGCAATCACTCGAGTGCGGCGTTGTCAATGCCGGATATACTCTCAATGCCGCTCAAAGTAAGAAGCGTATCTGTTAAAACAAATAAATATCTCTACCCAAATTAATGAAGTCCTGGCATTTGATTTGAGCCAAGCTTGCAGGAGGTCAATTCTTTGCGCCATTCAATTTTATTTAGCAAATTATATGGAAGACAGACATCAGTCTTTAATTGATGTGTTTGTCCCTTATCTCATATTCTCAGTATGTTGTATGGAAATGTCCGTATAACAAATAGTTTCCTAAGATCAACATTGCTGCTAATGAATACCTTCGCAGGGTTGATAGTTGAAAAAATGTCTTACTCTATCTAGGATAGACCAACCGAAACATCTTTCAAGTACTTTAAAGAAACCGATGGAGACAACATCACTTCTTCTTTGCATTCCATGCGTTATTACAGGGCGGCTTCCTGGTCGGCAATTTTTGAAAAACGTTGGTGTCATTGAAAACCGAACAGTGAGCACTAAACTTGCGAGTACATCTGTCTTCTGGGATTCAGCACATGGTTTGGTTGTTGACCTGCTTTTTCACTATGCCTCCATGCATTAGTTTATTTTTATGAAAACTAGTATCAGCGAGTACGTCCAGTACGGCCGCAGACATCCGTAATCCTCCCCCGGCATCATTTCAGTCGTTTCGTCGCCGAACCTGGCTGGACGAAGAACATGATCAGATAAAGGTGTTCGTAAAAACGTCCACAATTTAGGCTTGTAACTATGTCATAGTTCTCAAGGTGGCCCATTACCACAGTGCCATTGGTTCTGAACCAGAAGGGACACATTTATATCAGAAAACTACCGTGAAATACCGAGCATGCGCCCCCCCCTCGTGAAAGCGCCCCCTCCCATTTTTTGAAAATTTAATATTTTTATGGTTGCCATCTTGAATGTTATTCCCGAACAAAGTAAGGGCCGCCTCCCTATTTTGATTGGATAATATCTAAATTTGGAGGGGGCGCTTGCTCGGTATTTTACGGCAAGCAAACCCGACGTAACACAGCAACACAGCTACGAGCCCGCTGAAACCGAACCAACTGAATTGAAGCCACCTTATGGCGCTGCATGTGTCAGCGCCCTCTGTCCACCGGTCAGGACACTACTGAGATGAAAATGTCTATATAATCCTCACCAAAGAATGTCGACCTAAAAGAGTAAGCAAAATTTCCGAGCCCATCGAAAACTTGGGATACTTACGGTTTCACCATATTTTAAAGCATTGGTTCTCAAACCGGGTTCCCAGGAACCTAAGGGCTTCCCAGAGTACCCTCAGAAGTTCCTCAGGCTCCCCAATTTCCTCGGCCGTCCCCTCCCCAGAGTAAATTGTTTTCCCAGTTTAAGCACCAATTCAGTCAATCTGCACCAGCCATTGATCCCTGGTATTATTGTTTAGGAGGTCTATAGGCTTCTGTGCTGCTTTACTGCATCAGTGAGGAGACTGGAAGGGCTCCTCTGCTGCCATTCGAGGCAGAAGGGGTTAATCGAGATAGTTTGAGAACTCTCGCTATAAAACACAGAGTTCATGATATTGCCGCTAGCATTCCCGGGAGGGAACGCTACCCCATAACCTCTAGAAGACTTCCATTTACTCTTGCCCCAAAAGTTTAACGCTCACATTCTAGGAATGTTTGAGATACCGGGTGTGATAGATAAGGGAGGCCACACGCGACCTTGCCGAATCAGTCTCTTGTGCTCGATGCTCGCACATTCTAAGCCAAATGTAGGAAATACAGAGTATAGTATATAAGGAGCCCAGCGTGGTCTTGCCAACTCACTCTCGCGCTAGCCAGCTGTCCGCCGACACCTTGACGCTTGCTGCTGCTTTCTCGACGCTCATTCTTTTTTTTTGTTTCTGTTTCTGGCACAATTTTGCCAATCAAAACTTTATTTTCAGTTTTACGCTCGTCGATCCTTTTCTATCCGCGACAATATGCAGTACTTGTCCCAAACTTGCCGCTAGCAGACAATGTGCACACGATGCACCGACAGCGCCACCATAACGAAAGATCTAACACAGTTTCCAACGCTATTTGTCGTGCGACGTTTGTGGGATGTTCCACAACCGAAGAAATCTAGAAGCGTCGGTAGCTGCGGTATCGAGC
The DNA here is from genome assembly GCA_013358835.2 of Ixodes persulcatus. Taxonomy (NCBI): domain Eukaryota; kingdom Metazoa; phylum Arthropoda; class Arachnida; order Ixodida; family Ixodidae; genus Ixodes; species Ixodes persulcatus. The sequence continues at coordinate 21,114 of JABSTQ010003687.1, forward strand.
GTTCTGAACTTGGGAGAGCAAACGAAAGGGGAGTGCGGGGATGGCGTACCTAGAGGAGAACATCCAGAAGACGCACTGAGGCTGGTCCCCCACGTCCCTGGGGAAGCGCAGGCGCACCCGGAGGGTCCCCACGGGGCTGCTGGCGTCGGCGGGCTGCACCACCAGCGTGCTCACGGGGCCCCCCAGGGACAGCTCCACCCCAAAGCGCTGCCTGCAACATAAGGCACCCACTGCAACAACCCTACGTGCACGCACAAACCGTGCTAGGGAGGCAGCCCGAAAAAAAGGATCCTGGCTCGTTGAATGCTTACTTTCTTTAGACTGATTATGATGCACGTCTACTTCTCTCCATAATACTGTTAAAAATTTAGAGAGCAACGTGCTTAGTGATTAACCTGGACTGTTTATTTTAACTATAACACAATATATATTCTTTTTTTTTTGTTTACACAATTGAAGCTTTTTATTGTATAAATAATTGTTTGCTTAAAAAAAAGGGGGGGAGGGGGATTGGTGGTTGAGTAGGCTAACGCACACCAGCTCAGAGCATGTGCGGCAAAAGGGTTCAATCCCCACCCATGACCGTTTCGATCTGGATGAGCATCGTACCGGAGTGCGGTCGTGCACGACTACTGCGTGATGCACGTTAAAGACCCCTGGCTAGCGGTTGTACCGCACTGGCTAAATGTCTCGTCTACGGTATGGCTGAGACACCAGACGCCCATTGAGGCTCATTAACATCTAGCACACAACATTATATTTTTTTCAAAATGTTTCGTTTTATACTTGCTCTTGTCAATGGCATTGTTGATGATGGATCAACTGTACCAGAGTTAGAGTTTCTGCACCTATCGTGTAAGTAATTATAATATTTATCTTCAGGCCTCCTGAGAACTGTGTGTGTGCATGATTGGTTCTTATTGTTTGATTAAAACTCCTTTCCACTCCCCGTAAAAGCCCTGTAATGGGCTGACAGTATCAAAAAACAAATAAAATATAAAAGAAATGTGCGACAAGACGTGTCATATTCTTGATGGGGTGGTTGAGCTGTCGTCGGCAGTAGCCAGCCACCATTAGGAGAGGAGACAATAGAGGTCGGAGTATGCAGTGTGCATTCTAGGAACCCAGCTGTGGATAATCAAAGAGGTTTAAGCAGGATTCACCCGCTCGTCACTCAATGAAAAAATTTCGTTACATGAACCCGAGTTTCAGGAATGCACGAGAGTATGGATTCTTTTGGAGGTTCATTATGAAGATTGTGGGTGCCTGCCCTGACGCCACGTGCCAAGAACGCAAACCAACAGACCCCTGTGCCGGAAGCGCCTGTATGGTGCACTTTGGATGGGGGGCGTGCCCCGAAAGAAATATTTAAAGGGACGGCCAAGCCGGAGTTCTTTTCTACGCTCCTGGCTCCTCGGCTCCGGATCAGAGCTCCGGTTTCTTGAGGGGACATAAACCCTCGTCCTCTTCAATGAAACAAATGGCGTTGTCTATGAAATTTATTACTATTACTTGGGGGGAGTTATTCGCACTTATTCTCTAGACGGCAAGAATATCTTGCTCTTCTCTGGCAAAACCGAACTCGGCCGTGCCCGGTGTCGAGCAAACAGCATGTGCTGTGCACCATTTGCTTGGCACAACCTTCCGAGGATATAATGCCAAAGCTATCAGTGTTTGTACGGTCGTGCAGCTTGAGCGCCGCTCAAATCTGCACACGCGCACTCTTCACTTCTTTGGAAATGCTCCGCACCTCAGCACGTGAGCAATAAATAAGTGAAATAAAAATAAGAATTACAAAAAAGTCGAACAGAAACCACTGTCAGCGTTGTGATTATGCTAAATGTGGCATACTATCTTTTTTTTTTTTGGGCCTTTTTACACTTTATTAGCACGGGAGAGCAGACCCTGAAAGATGCTTATACCGTTTCTATGTTTACAAAATCACAGTTCAGCATGCTATCTTTAGAGGCCAGCACAAGCTCGCTCGTCGCTTGGAAAAGCGTGCGAAACACCCGCCATACGCTCGAATGCTGAGGATCACACCGGCCAGAAGCTTTTTGTTTACAAAATGCTGGGCTGTGAAGATCGCACTGCCCAGCATGCGATCTTCGCACCTTAGCCGCTCAGCACGCACGTGTTTGTCGGTTCCGAAAGCGAGCAATACATGCGCCCTACGTACAAGCGCTGAAGATGGCACCACAGTCATAAGTCCTTTTCTATCTACGATCGTGACTCATGCATAATCTGACGCTACTCAAAATTTCGCTCCACTGAAATCAGTGGAGCGAAATTTAACAGCGAAATTCGCGCCGCAAAAATCTATTACAACACGCCGCCGCATATTTGTCGGAAGTCAAACTCCACGCGACGAACAAGCGGTGAACACCGCCGAGGCCTATACATGATGCTGACGCGTCATTCGCAAGAGCTACTCCATCTGCAAGCAAATGACGTACTTGCAACGCTGAAAACGCCGAGTGCAAAAGATGTTGGCGCCGGCTGTAGCCTTGAACGTTTTGTGTTCAAGCACGACGCTTGGTAAGTTGACGTGATCGGAAACGACTGACGCAACGCTTGCCGTTCGTCGGCGGCCGGGCACAATGCACACGCAAAATGGTCCCGCCAGGAGCCAGGCCACGACGGCGCCACTCTCTCGTGGCATGCTTTCCGTCGACGACACAATTCGGGACGAAGGGGAGGCACCCACCTGACGTTGGAGTCGTAGGAGGTGGGGAAGAGCCCCTGCAGGTTCGGGTAGAAGGCGTACACCACCACCGCTTTGGCACCCACGCTCCGAGGCAGCGACTCTGCAAGGGTGGCACTTCCTCACAAACGTGAACTTCCTTTGGGAAAGACGGACACGGCTGTACGCTTGGAGCGCCAACACACTAGAAATCAACCACGTGGGTTTCGGCATTTTGCACCCTCGCCTTGCTTAAGCAAGCCTTGATGACGCCTTAAGGCAACCGGCACCATTAAATGCATTTTATTTATAGTTATTTTATTTAGTTATTACCTACATCGCCCAGGTGTATGCATACAGGGATATTGTAAAAGAGAAGTACACAATAAGAAGTCATAATATCACTCTGAAGAAAGTTACAGATTTAATAAAGAGGTAGATACAACGCTGAATCGTTAGTTCCTGCGACAACATATTCTGGTACTCAAGTCAATCTTGGAAAGAAGGAGTGTTTGCATAACTCTGTTCTGCATGTACATAACTCCTTTTATTTTCAGTGGATGATCTACCCTCAATTAAATGTAATCGAGGGCATGAAGATATTGGTCCTTGGTAATGCGTGTAAGGTTTAAGCTCAAACATGACACTAGCCAAACAAAGTTGGCAGCCTACACATCCCTCGTAAGACCGCTACTAGAGTATGGTAACGTTGTCTGGGACCCCCAAAATAAAACCGATACCGAATGCGATCGAACGCGCACAGAGGAAGGCGGTTTGATTCATTTATCACGCTTATGGTAGAAACGTCTCAATGACGGACCTTCTGCACCGCTCTGGGCTCCCTACATTAAAATCCCGCCGCAAGCTTCACCTACTGAAGCTCCTCTTTAACATAGTCAAGAACCAGACAAGCCTGAATTTCCCCGACTATATGCAAGTCAACACAGCGCGACCGACTCGGAATACCTCAATGCAGGACGAACGCATGTAGGTTTTCTGTTTTTCCGAGAACGATAACTGAATGGAACAATCTTCCGCGTGATGTGGATGGTGCGACTTCCCAGGATGCCTTGTATCTTCCATTGGTACCTACTTGTGAGTGAAGTGTGTTTAATTTATTCGTACTTTCCATTATCCCTTCCAGAAGGAAGTGCACAGCAACACCCCGCTATTTTTGTCATATCCTACCGGCGATTGTGGTGCCTTAAGGCTATGTTTATGTCCCCTGCTAACGACTTTGTTTGGCCTTACAGGTGCTATCTTCACTCCTGAGTGTTGCAGTTTTCTCTTGTACCCATTATATCAACTGTTTGTACTATATGCCTTACCGGTTTCTCTTTCTGATGCTTTTGCTCATGTCAAAAAATGTCACATGTATGAAAAAAAAACTGTATGTAACCACTCCTGCCCTGGATGGTGCTGGCCAGAATCAACTGGCAGCTGGAGGACAAGGGAGGAAACTAGTTGCCCCGCATTTTCTGAAGTCAGATATAACCAAGAAGCTGATACAGCGTAGTGATTTACGATTCCAGTTGACTTTGTTATAACCGGGCTTGATTGCACAATAAAAAACCCTAAGTATAAAGCGGACCCACGTTCGGTACCTGCGGGCGGCGGGCAATCTTTTTCGAGAATTCGGCGGCATCAACGACTGACGCCCACAATGCCAACTAAAAGAACCACGGCATTTACAACGGATGTCATTTCCACTGGAGAAAAGAGCCCGTAACCGCTGTCGCCGTAAAAAGAAACGATTCTTGAGGGAGTCGACGGGGAGGGTCCTCACCGGGCCCGGCGTCCAGGCCGAGGGCGGCCAGGGAGAGGGGAGAAGGAGGGCATGCTGGGCCCCTCCTTAGGCAGCACTAGTTGTTGTACTTGGGGCAGCAGCACCGAGGGGCCCTCGGGCGTCTGCTCCACAAAGGACCCGCCCACGTCCGACCGGGGACACCGTGTCCATGCCCAGCACTGCGTGGAAGAGGGACGCTGTAGGCGCCGCCACGCACGGCCCACGAAGCACGCCTGCCCGGGATGCGTCTCGGACTGGCGTGTTCGGCGTCGTACGGACCGAGGTGTTCGCTGGCAGCCGCAGCCGAGTCCGTTTCTGGCGAGCGTGTGCCGAGGGCGAGCTTCTACGGTGTTTTTGCAACGCGCATTCCACGCCATCTAGATTGACACTTTGGGCAGCCTGTAGGTGCACCTTGTTCCAAGCGTGCGCGGTGAACGGTGCACTAAAATATGGCGTCCAGTGAAAACTTCCTATAGCGCCCGGTTTCAAAGGCGGGTCCCAAAGTGGCATGAGTTACGACGCAAGAGCCGTCGTAACATTTTTAAGAAAAATGCAAACTTAAGGAGGTGTCCTTTTTAAAGTAAGTAAATGTTATCATACTTATCGATGGAAAGTCAAAATACTAAGCGTGTGCCAACACCCTAATACCGTAAAATTCCGAGCGAACGCCCACGTTTGAAGGATCGCCCATCCCCCCTTTTTGTCCAACATCTGTTGGGAACGGTATTCCGTACAATCGCCCTTCCCCCGATTCCCGCCGGACGTCACGCGATGTCCGACGGGAATCGCGCGCAACGGCGCGATCTGCGGTCCCGCGTTTTTGTCTGCGATCTGCGCGCGTGAAATGCGTGAAATGCAAATCTGCTGCTTTGCGATCTGCGCTATCCGTCCTGAGTTTTTAGCGGATTCCCGGTGTTTTTTGCCCCGATCTGCCGCGCAGCCGATATCGATTCCTAGCTTGGTAACACCGCGCGAGTTGTGTCCCGGCTGTATTATTGCATCGTGAAATGCCATTCTGCTGCGGGCCGCGATCTGCTTGATTTGTTTCCGTGACAAGCGGGTTGTGCAAGCGGATTTCCCGCGTTTACGTCGCGATTCTGCCGCACGCGATATCGGTTTCTGCAGTATCCGTTCCCGTGAGATGAGAGTTCTCGGCGGGTTTTCCGCGGGTCCTTCGCGCTGTCAATTGCGAATCTGCTGCGTCTGCAACCTGCGGTATCCTTTCCCGTGACACAGGAGTTCGTAGTGAATTCCGGCGTGTTTATCGCATCGTGAAACGCGAATTCGCCGTGTCCGCGATCTGCAGTATCAGTTCCCGCGTCACGCGGTTGGTAGCGGGTGCCCCCGGTTCTTATCATTATTTCTGATAACATTTTGCTCTGGCATCCCCAAGATAGCCCACCCATGTTTTTCACCATTTATCTCTTCATTTTGGGTGGGCGTTCGCTCGGAATTTTACGGTAAGCATCAACTTCTATTTTAGAGAAGTTTAAAATATTAGCCTATGTTTATATTTCGAGCCTGTTAAGTCAAATGACACAGCAGTGTTGCTCAAGACGCATGTGTCAGTGTGAGGCACTGAAGGTGCCTCACACTGACACATGTGCGAGCCAGTGTGTCACACACACTGATGCAAGCGACGCAACTTGTTAAGAACTTGGGGTGATCTTAGAATGATTTTTTTTATTACTCTTGGCTGGTTCTCTAGTGAAAGAGGTTCAACGAGAATCTTATGCCACCCCTATACTGTTCCGTCGAACTGAGCAAGGGCCCACCCCAAGTTTCACTCTCAAACCCCCTCGCTTATGCAAATTATCTAAAAAAAATCTTTGCGGATGCTTCATTGGTCGGTATACTAGTGCCAATTTTACCATCTACATAAAACGGAAGCAAAATGGCACAACTAGACCAGACTAGGCTATAGGGCCTAAAACGTGTCTCCGATTGGTGCGTTTAGCAAAAGTGCTTCCGAAGTGGCGACGCATCGCGGGAGCCAGTGTGTCACGCCGCTGGAGGTCACGATCCTGGAAGTTAGTTGAAAACGTTCTGGCGAATAGTGCGAGCGAACGCTAGTGTCGCTGTCGTTGCGCCGTCCAACTTGTTCTTGCCGAAACTTTTGAGATGGTCCGGCCAAGAGCCAGCCACCGCCACGGTCCCAGCGGAACATTTCTACCGTGTCGTTGGACAGAATCAAAGGACCAGGTTTGAGGACATGGTAGACGCGCCAGCTGGAGACACGTTCCAGGCACCGTACCTCCACTAACTTTCACACACAGACACCGTCTCCGCCCCGCCCGCGGTCACCACCCACGTCCCCACCCCGCGTCGTCGCCGCGGTCACCACCCACGACGTCACCTCTTTGCAGCCGAGCGAGATCCCGAAAAGGAAAGAGAGGCACCACGCACCCATGTTCGGTGCGGCCAGCTCGAAGGGGTCCGTGAAGGTGTCCCTCTGGCTGGAGGCCAGAGTGTGGGCATACTTTTCGAACATCTTGAGCAGGTGGGGGGGGCCCCTGGCCAGTGAGGGATGCCACGCGCTCCCAGAGGGCAGCGTAGCGTCCGTCCAGCACGGCACTTGCCGCCCGCACCAGGTGGCGCAGGAAGTCCCGGTCCTGCCGGTGGGTCAGGTTCAGGCCCGACAGGTGGTTCTCGTGGGAGAGCACGTGGTGCAACAGGCGCGAGGGCCAGCAGCACGTCCGTGCCATACAGGGAACCCTCGCTGGCGTTGGTGGCCGCCCGCAGCTGCCGGGCCGACCGCGGACGGCGCTGAAGGTGTTCAGCGGCAGCTTGTCCCGCTCCAGCACGCGCAGCTGCTCCGACAGCGGGGCGAAGGCCTCGGACACGCAGCCAAAGGTGTCCGGCTCCAGCCAGCCGCTCTCCTGGTCGCACAGACGTGTCGCCTTGCCTGCATGAGACGACGGGTGGAACGCGGCAGAACAGCACACGACAGAACAGCACGCGACAAAACAGCACGGTCAAAACAGCACGCGTCAAAACAGCACCGCGTCAAAACAGCACGGCGACAAAACAGCACGCGTCAAATAGCACGCGACAAAACGCACAGCGTCAAACGGCACGCGACAGAAAAGCACGTGCCAAAATAGCACGGCGTTTAAAACAGCACAGCGACAAAACAACACGCCTCAATGTTGTTGCCGTACAGCATGGACTGAGCACACCGTTGCCACACACGCTTTCTGTTTTTTCTTTTAACAACTAACGACAGCACATTGCCGTGCGATTGATTCATTTATTGTAGACGACATCACCAGAAAACTTGCGCGTCAAACTTAGCAGAACTGCTCGAGAAATAGCCAGAATAGCACCTGCGGGGACTTCATGTGCGCTTCGAGTATACTACCCACTCAGAACTTACTCCCAAGAGAACGGATTCGACAAATTGCCCATCGACGAGTTGGCGTTCGACAAATTGGCCTAGACCCGCCATTCCTTTACAATGCCTACTTTGAGACGCATTTTTTAAACTCCATACGCTATATTTAGGGTTCAGCGTTTTTTTGGTTTAAACGAAATACAATTGGTAAAATTACGCCGAATTCATTTTTACAAATTCGGTTTTACCTGAAAAAGATCAGTATTCTCGAGGGCGTTTGAAAGGGTGGGGGGGAGGGGGGGAGGGGGACTGTTACTCATTACTGACCATATGACTACTTCTTTTCGCAGTTTTCAGCTTGTCTTTGAGATCGGTTCAACTTTCAACAAAAGCTCCGGGAGGCGCGGGGGCCTTCAGAACGAAATCTAGGTTTTTCACCTGATAGGGATTGTGTGCCGAATTCTTTCTTCAAAGAATAGAGTTCAATCGTGAACTGAACAATGAAAATCAAGGGCGTCCGTAAATGCCACCCATTTTTTAACACCCCTAGCTTCAGTCTACTACACGGAGGGCATAAATACGAGTGTTTTATTGTCGTTTCTGTGGTCGGCGTGAATTTACCACCTCTCGCAGTCGTGCAAATGGGGGGGAAACCGCACTGAGTACAATGCTTTCAAATTTCTGGATATTGATATTTGCCCTTTCTGACCGAAGTGGTAGTGAAACTCATGTTCGTCCTTTGTACAAATACGAGCACACGACGATAATGTCACATCACGATGGGGCTCCAGTGTGTCTTGCAGAACAGGACGGTCAGCCGCCACAAACAGCAACAAAATAAGAAAACCAGTACCTGGTTACTCACTATATATTTTAAACAAACACTTTTACATATTGCTTTTCGTAAGTATACTGGTTTTCGTCAATAAACCGAAAGAAACGAAAGTTTATGAGTTTAAAATATTCACCCTAATAAACCGAAAACGTTTGTTTGGATTAAAAATCGATGAAACAGTACGGCGAATTTAAAATAATAAGACCGAGAACGCCAACTCCTAGCTATATTGTCAATGTCCTTTTGATCCATCCTCTCTCTGGTCCCGCTGCGCCTTTGACATCGTGCTGTTCGTCGTGTGCTGCTTTGACGCTGGCTGTTTTGACGCCGTGCTGTTTGGCACATGCTCTTCTGTCGCCGTGCCGTTTTGACTCTGTGTTGTTGTGTCGCGTGCTATTTTGACGCGTGCTGTTTTGTCGCCGTGCGGTTTTGACGCTGTGCTGTTTTGAAGCGTGCTGTTTTGACCGTGCTGTTTTGTCGCGTGCTGTTTTGCGGTGGCTGTTCTGTCATGGTGCCGAGACGACGGATCAGGCGTCGGCCAGCTTGAAACACCTCGA
>JABSTQ010003688.1:0-54182 GCA_013358835.2 Ixodes persulcatus
ATGCTTCAAAGGCTCCGGTATTGTTGTTGTTGTTGAAAACATTTACTGGACATAACAGGAACGATTAGGAAAGAAAGGGAAGGGGGAGTTAAAGGGGTAGAGAGTGGGTGCATGCCCTCATTCCAGGGCTCCAATTGCGGCTTGGGCATGCAGCGCGCGGGTCACCAGCAGCTTTTGCACATCGATGACGTCACTCTGCAGCCCCGCTTCCCACTCTTGAGTAGAAGGCTCCACTAGTGGAGCCAGTCCAGGGATCTTCTTACACTTCCAAGTAACGTGATGCACGTCCGCCCAGGGGTCACCACAGAAGGGGCAGGCTCCCGTTGTGTACCGGTCGGGGTACCACTGGTGCAACTTGGCGGGGGTCACAAGAGTGCCCGTCTGGAGCCTTCTCCAAGTCCATTCTTCTTCCTTCCCAAGCCCCCCGCACGGGCTCGGGAATACGCGCCTGTCGAGTTTCTTCGTTTTGAGTGGCTCGTTAAACGAGAGGTCCGCGTCCACTTGACCACCCGACTGGGACGAGTCCCAGAGAATACAGCCTCGGGCCGCAGCATTTGCTGCCTCATTCCCAGTGTTACCCGTGTGGCCAGGGGACCAGATCAGATGCACCCCCTGCACTTCCGTCTTACTAAGTATTCTATCAGCGACGGCGCACACCATCCCACGAGCAAAATTTCCACATGCTTTCTGGGAGTCAGAGATGACAGTCGCCCTCGGGTTGCAAACGACCGCCAACGCAATCGCCGCTTCCTCAGCCTGCTCAGCCGACTCTACTCTGACCGAAGCTAATCTTAATACCCGACCCTGGGCGTTAGCCACTGCGATTGTGGCGACTCCGTTTACTGGGGGGCTATGTTGCGCTTTTTGGACTCCCAGGAGACTAGGGAGAGGGAAGTGACGTCAACAACGCAGCAAATGCAGATTGGATGTTGATTTTGTTTTCTTCTGTCAACATCCAATCTGCGTTTCTCTAGTCGTTGACATCACTTCCCTCTTCCAAGTCTCCTGGGAGTCCAAAAAGCGCAACATAGCACCCCTGGGCCGCCACAGTCAACATATAGCGTTCCCTCTTTTTGGTCCCATGTCTTAGACAGGGCCTCATATCTGGCCTTTCTTCTGCCGTCGTCCTTTCCTGGTTGCATATTCCTCGGAATACGACTCACCACTATTTTCTTCCGTATTTCTGCTGACAGCTCATGGTCGGGGACAGTACCCGTATGCGTTCCTCCCGGAAGCGCCATCCCGAGTTTGTCCATGAGCCACGCCCCGTTCTTCATGGACGCCATCCTCTTTAGCTGAGCCACGAGGTGTGCTTCGTGAAGCTCATCTATCGTGTTGTGGACCCCTAACTTTGGTAATTTGTCGGTCGCTGTCCTCTCGGGAAGCCCTAGCGCACTTTTGTATGCTCTTCTTATCAAAACATCAATTTGTTTGCCGTTCCGCTTTACTCAAGACCAAGTACGGTGTGGCGTAAGTGATTCTGGAGACAATAAAGGCCTGAACGAGTTGCATTGCTTCTTTCTCTTTTATGCCCCTCCTACGATTTCTTCTACGGTGCTATTCTGGTCGCAAACGGGTACTTTCAAGTTGTGACGTATCGAGAAAGAAGGGGCAGAGCCTCAAACTAGAATGATTGTTGTTTGAGGCTCCGCCCCAACGTTCGGGTTCACGCACGCGGTCAGCTAGAATTTGACGATTCCCCTACGTCGCGATGACGTGTCCACGCAGTTGGGGCGCAGAAATCCCCGCATTTCCCCCTGTTCTTTTTGTTATCTTCTTTCTTTCCTCCGGGAGTTAGAACGAGCGAATAACGGAGAAAAGGATACCTTCCGGAAAATGGAAGGAAACAGAGAAAAATAATCTTATCCTTTTATAAAATACGAAAGATTATTTAAATAATTATGACGTAAAGTAAATTTAGCTTAGATATCTCAGCTTGTTTTCTCGAAGTCTTTCGCTACGGTCTTTGAAAACAAACATGGCGAAAACCGCGGTAACGACCTTGTGGTGTTTGTGTCTCGTTTGCGTCGTTGCTTTCCCTGTTTCTGCACGATACGGATGGCATTACGAGAAGAAAATATTATGTGAAGGTACGCTGCGACATCGATCATCCTCTGTAAAGCCGCCGTGAACATAAGCTGCAAATGAAATTTCCTGTTTGCCTGTGAAGGAGACTCCAAATGGATACAAAGCTGACGACGACTCTGTCGTAATATATTACAAGTCATGAGATCCACGCAGAATTCACCGGTTGTGAACATGCTGTGGATGATGCAGGAACGTTTCTTCGGGCAGTTTTAATAATGCTTTGCTCCCTTTGCTCACTGCAGTGATTACGACGGTAGTCCCCATAAGCCATGCTCCTTGCTTTCGGCGCTGAAGAAATGGACGCGACCGCATAATCTCGGGCAGTCTTTTTTACTTACTTTTTTATTTGCAGAAAAAGCTCGTGCAAAAAAAAAAAAATGTGTTTACACGTCCCTACATAGGTACCTCGCTCTCCCATTGGCTTCATTGCGCGTGACGATTCAACGCTCTTTGCCATGGGAACGTTCGTGAAACTAGAAAGCCTCTGTTTGCCGCTAACGGCCGCTTTTCGAGTTCGGGTTGTGACGACAAAATGACGTAAGAACAAGAATGCACGAGAGTATTTGCATTGTTTTAACTCGACAACCGTACCCTTGGCGTGATAAACTCGAAAGAACATGGCCGCGATGCTCGTCGGATCGACCGCGGCTGGGGTTTGACATGCGATCGGTAACTTGATCAACGCGCACACGAATGCTTTCGTGCTGTTGGATCAGCCCATTCGGTGGCAGGACCGGATTGAAGAGCACGGTGAGCTGGCGTTCAACGCCTCCGGTATAAAGGGCTGTTTATACTCCGACGTTGAGCGCACTGAACGCAGCGTAGCGCAGAACGCGCGCCTTTTATTGGCCGGCAACCAGGAACTCGATATCTGCAACCAATAAGTACCTGCGCGCGCTGCGCTACGCGGCGCCCGACGACGTTACGTTGGAGTATATACCTTAACACTTGGCGAGATGCCAGACTTGGCTTCTATTTGTGCCGGTGTTATGAAGCTTGAAAGTGGTGGTGTTGTTGTGGCTCGTAACGGCAGCCTTGCTGAGATTATGAAGACGGTAATAGACCTTCATTCAGCGTTGCCATGTGTCAAGATTCAAAACCTCACCTTGTCACAAAGTGACCAACGCTTCTGCGAGCACGGAGGCAGCAGCCAACGGTCTGAGAAAGAATTGTGCTGCCGCCACGACCGCCAGTGATCGCCCCAACGGCAAGAAAACAAACGACAAGCTCATTGAGGTTTTTGTAGCGCTGACTGCTGATTGATCGGACGACAAAGGGGAATTATGTAAAACGCAATATAAGTTTGCCAGCGTTTTGCAAAACTAATGCGTTTCGTTGAAAATTTAATTTGTGGAATTCCTTAACGCCTTGAAAGTTTGACGGGGACAGCATTGTGATAGCAGCCTTCACACAAGTGTTTTCTGAAGTGTGTGCTTTGCCTGCGTGCATATAAAAACAGAAACACTGCCTATATGATGCATAAAATAAGAATATTTCGTTTATCCTGATAATGTTGACTTTCTATTGAGTGCTGTTGATCGTAGTGGCGTAGCCAGGAAATTTGAGGGTGTGAGGGGGGAGGAAAGTTGAGGTGACTGAGATGTTCATGACTTGGGGTGTGGGGGGGGGGGGGGATGTTGTCGAAATTTGTGTGTATATTCTAGGGCCCGCCGGATTTGGGGAGGGGGGGGGGGACGAAGCCCCATAAGCCCTCCCCCCCCCCTCCCGGTTTCACCACAGGTTGATACCATATGGGGAGCATCCTACATTCACAGGCTGCAATAAGCATATGCATAGCAACTGAGCTCGTACCACAATGGCAAGATAGTTGCTGACATTCTTCAGGTTACGTAGCAGTTCTTTCTTTAGCATATGCTCGCTTTTCCTTCACACATCTACTCTGCTTCCGCTCGTTGTTTATGCTTGATGGTGATAAGTCAACAGTGCGTATTTGCTCTGCATCACAGGCAAATTAAAAAAAAAATCCAGTTAAAACTACTCTTTAATTTCAATGAGTTACTGCCACTTTTGAAACGACAATCTATTTAATTTGTATCATAACCTCTACATTAAACATACGTGTGCTGAATGTAGGACAGTGGTATATTTATTGTTTTTCTTGGTCATGGAGGTGACAACCTTCCACAAAATTGCACTGGCTAAATTTCTCGTCTACAGTTAATGGCAGGGAATCGATCAGTGTTTCTTAGGACTGTCCGATGATTGACATGCAACTCCAGAAGCTTGGCGTAGAAAGGTAGAATATCTAATTGATACAATAAAATGCCACCAGCAGCCCACCCAGATTTTATTGCGTGAATGACAGTACATAGCTACAAACCGCAACAAACGGTCAACTGTAGACATAGGCACTAAGCGTGTATTAACTTCGATGCGGTAGAAACCCTGAAGTTTTAACGTACTTACCACCATGTTGTTAATGGCAATGTGGTGTTTGCGGCAAAGCGTAGGAGGCCTTCAGAACGGTGACGGTCTCCTTCAGACCGATGATGATGGTAACGAAGGTTCAGTTAGATTCTAGGTTCCGTCAACGCACCGCACGACGTCGGTGCGCTTGTCGTGGTGGCGACGAAAGCCTTCTTGCGCACATGCCTCAGCTTCCTCGGTTCAGGGTTTTGTCGACCCAGCCGCCTCTTCTCAGCCGGTTGACAGCGACACTCGCGACGGCCGTCACAGCTCTGATCACCATCGACTGGGCATTAGCTATGAGATAATCGGTGGCAACCGCGCCCTTGTAGCTTCCCGTTGCGAAAAAATCTCAGTGCGATTCGATTAGTAGCTGCTGCTCGACGGTCATCATCTCTTATCGTCTCCGTCTCTTGGCGCGCAGCTGGTTACACTGCGATCGCACGGTGCTCTTCGACAAGCGGTACTGTCGTCAGAAACAGTCGTCTTGCATAGCGAAGGCAACCGGGTGCTCGCAGAAAACCCGTCATTGTACGCGTTGGTCGAGCCATCGTTGAGCAACAAGCATCGCCGCCATTTTCTACGCTCTAGAATCCTGCCCAAAGCTTTTTCCTTTTCGTGCAATAGAAACAGAAGTTACAAGCACGAGCACATAACCCCGAACAATGCTTACACGAACGTTGGCTTGCACTGCGCAAGCGCGCCTGCTCGACAGGGATGTTGAAAGCCCGGAACACGTTCTTGTAGCTCCTACACCCGCACTAGCTCGCACTCATAGTGAAACAGAGAGTAGGGTGTGTCGAGTAGTACCGCAGTTAATCTAGTTACGTGACTTCCGCTATGTGCTACGTAGGTCGGACGTGGTCATACGTCACTTTGTCGTCACGGTTCGAACTCGAAGAGCGGCACTTACGGCAAACGGTTGCTTTCGTGTTTCGCGAACGTTCCCATGGGAACCGCGTGGAATTATCACGCGCGCTGTGGCCAATAGGAGCGCGTGGTTCGTAGGGGGGGGAGGAGTTTTCGAGAAACACGAACGTGACCGTTTGTGACCAGAATAGCACCCCGTGGTCATGGTGTCAAGTTTATCGATAGTCGACTTAGTGTGGTACGCGGAACACAGTAAAGGTTTGCTAAAAGTCCCTATTGTAACTGGTATGTGCAGTGCGTATAAATGGACCATGAACTTATTTTCCAGCTGTTTCCAAATGAAGACCTCAAATAATCTTCAATGTTCATAGAACCCGGAGCACGAACCCGTTTTCGTTTTATTGCCTTTAGTTTAGCAGAAAAGAAAGAAAGAAAAATAAAAACTCATGTTTGCTTTCCTCCTCGACTCGACCGGACTCTGCCACCAACATGTGAAATCACGTGGTCGTTACGTAAAGCATGCATTTCTACCGGAAACGGAAGTTCTCCCTGCCGAGCGAGGGAGCCGCGTTGGACACGAGCACAGCGTCACACAGACGTATGCGCTCGTCGACGAATATTTGGATTCGCGTTCGTAGCCAATGAGTGCCGCCGTGACTGCACTTATCATCACTTGCGAGTGACAAGTTCCATGGTGTGCTTAGAAAGCACTGTGGAAGCTTGGAGTCGTCGAATCCGATGTCCAAGCACGTCAAACAACCACGTGATTTCCCATTTCGCTTTTGAGTTAAGGTACAGTGGCTAAGGATTAAAGCCAAGGAAGAAGAAGTTGAAAAATCATTTCATGGTTCCTTTAATTCAAATCTTCTTGCTTTAATTACAAACCAAGCATGCTTCTTGTAATGGTGTATGGAAAGTTCTAAAAATTGTGTCTTGCCTTGTTTGTTGTAAGAAAATATTCTCTTGCCTTTTCAAGTAAATAAAAGTTGACACCTTTATTATCTTTATTTATTTATTTATTGTGCTATTAAAGGACGGGAATTTACGACGCGGGTCTATGTTGAGAAAGACGAAGACAAGCACGCTGCTTGAGCCTTCCACTCGGCGCGCGGCCTTGCATGCTTCCACAACACACAAGATAAAATACAGACCACTGCAGGGCGGAAGGATACGTAGAAGCCAGCATGGTAAGCCAAACTCGTTCCAGATATCACTTAACCACATTTAACCACAGGAAAGTTTTCAGTGCCGTGAGTAAAGCGAGCTACGGAAGAAAAAAAAAAAAAAGAAGTGAATAGCGCAACCTAGACTTTTCGGGGTGACAAAGGCCTCTCCTCCTCCGCCAGAAAAACACATACACGTTATTTAAGGGTCCACCATATATGTTACTACTTCATTAGGGAGTTTTCGTAGCCAGTTTTCCCTGCTCCGCCACGCTTTCCACAACGAAGACGTCGCTAGTGCGCATGAGTGCTGCAGAATGAACACCCCCATTCCGTTCCAATTCCATTCCCAGGAATCCACAATTTGCAAAAAAAGCTGCTGCGCATGCGCGAGCAGAGCGTGTTGCTAGCGCCCCCTGTTTGGTTGGAAAACAAATAGGCGTGCCGGCTATTCCTATAGGCTGCGACAGAGGTGCGGAAGCGAGGGCACCGTGAGCAAGGACGAAGAAAGCTCGCGAGTCGCTTTGTTTGTCGCCATGCCGGCGCACTGCATTGCGTGTGGTTGCGCGAATTACTTTTATGGTAAAGAAAACGCCAAGTTTTTTTAGATTTCCGTCTGCCAGGCTGTATCCTGCTAAGACAGGCTTGGATAGCTGCCGTGAGGAGAAGGAACATGAACGGCTCACCATGGCAGCCGAACGAGCACTGATAGATCTGCACTGCACATTTTGCCACGGGAACGTCGTTTTCGTACGCTCCTGGAGAGAATTTTCCACACTATTCAATCTGGGTCTCGAGGCGACGCTTGGAATAGACTGCGTGCACTAGCTTTACGCCCCACATGTATCAAGCCAAACCATGCATCGCGAAGCCTAGTTGTATTCCAACCACTTTCCAGCCTCGCACCCAAAATGTCGAAGTTTTCGGCGTTGCGCGATTGGCGGCGCGCACTATTTTGCAAATCGTGGATTACAGTTTCCGACAATTTCATTCCTTTCAACTCCTCGGAATGGAAACACTGCGCCCGTTCCCATTCCTGGAATGGCTGAACTTCACCATTCCATTCTTTTAATTTCTAAACGTGAATAAAAAAAATCACTTCTTCCATTTAGGCTCGGCGCATTCTGAAATAATCAAGAGAGGAATTGTAAAAAGCTGCTTCATCGCAGCCTTGCAAAAAATCATGCGAGCACACAACCAAGCAGAGGTTTGAGGCACAAGTTCAAAAACTACATAAATCTGGATATTGGCGACGTGAACGATCAAAAGCGTCGCTGTGGTCGGCCCGCCACAATTGGCCGAATGCTGACTATGACGTCAGCAAAGGATGTCTCATCGACGCAAATAAGAGGAATGTAAGAACTTCAACTTTGACGGTGTTGGCAGTGTTGCTTTGAGAGCGCTATGATTTCAGGCTTTCACCATGCTCATTACAAACACCATCGAACTTGTTATTCACAAGGTAATGACGTCACGAAAGGTAACCAAACGAGGGCGCTACCGAATCATCTCGCCGCTAATACCGGTTCCTTATTGTTCGATGTAGCCGAGAGCTTGACCACTCATAATGAAAAAGAAGAGATAAGACGCGCCGACCGTCAGTGATACCCTACCAACACAAAGTTTCACACAACTTGAAACGAATAGCGCCTAAACATGACATTCAGGTTGTAACATTACATCAGCACCTGAGAAACCTAAAAACTTTGTCCGAACTAGAAGAAAATGCTCAGTCCAGCACGCATATAGAAATGTCAACTGCAACGTCAATATCGTACACGAAATCCCGTGCACATGTGTACGGGAGGGTGTAGTACGTTGGTCAATCTTTGCGCTGCGTTAATGTAAGACTACGAGAGCATGACCTTTCCCTACAATCGTCACTATCAGGACACCTACCCATACACGTCAGAGACAGTAAATGCACTCCTCTATTTAATCAAACAAGGTCCTTAATCGCTTTCGGAGCAAGAGAGCCAGAGAAATTTTTCAGGCGAAAGCCGAGAAAGAGATAGGGTACCTCAACCTTTTTTCTTAATCCGGCTGCTTTTCTCTTTATATAGCTCTCTTTTTTCAGTTGAATTTTGTTAATTTTTATATATTTTTAATTTTCAAATAATTTTTGAAATTTTTTGCGCAAATGCATGCAGCATTTTAGTTTAGTTTTTCTCCTCTCATTTTTGTCTTTCTCTTATCATGCATTAAACAATCAGTTGATAGTAAGCGCTTGTCCTGTTCGTATCTTTGTTCTGTCCTTGTCCTTTGCGCTTTTGTATTTAAGATTTTTACCCAACTAGCCCAACAGTTAATTTTAATTTTAATTTTAGGTCTTGAACTTGAGGAACACCGATAGTGGTAAAACGTTTACTTGTGACCCAGTGTCAACTTTGAAACTCAGGTGTTTGCCCTGAACACATGCGTCCACCAGCCAGTCGCGTTTTCTGTTAGCGTTGCCGATTGCGACAACCAGTACATCGAAGTAATCGTTTTTATGCTGTACCTCGTAAACGGCGTCTTCTTCGCTGCAACAAGATGCGAAGCGGTTCTGCCCATTGCACGAGTAGCAGGTCTTTCCGTGTGCCGGGCAGCGTCGCAAGGCATGCCATCGATTACAGCGCGTACACTTCGCCGCGGGGGCTTGTCGGAGCGCTCTTGCTGGTCTTCATAGCGTCAACGTCGAGTTATTAGTTTGTCTTACGCCATACTTAAAGGGGCCATGAAACGAATTTTGGGCTGGGATGAATGATTTTAAATGGGGACTTTACTAATCGCGTATATTTTAGTTGGCCAAGAGAAAGAGGGTAGAAAGTCAAAAGCCAGCTTTTCGGTACGAACATTTGAAAATATAGCGAACTATTTTGTACCTTCTTTCCTTCGAAAGCTCTCCGCCTTTTCACTATGATACATCCGCTGTTCCCAAAGCGCGTCAGCGGTGCCAAACTGACGTCAGCCGAGCCCAGCTCACGCATTGGACACGAGAACTGCGTCACTCGGACGTATGCGCTCGTCAACAATCAATCCGTGGACGAATATTTGGATTCGCGTTCGTGGCCAATGAGTGCCCTGACGGAACTTATCGCCACTGGGGAACGACAAGCTCTAGGGTGCGCATAAGAAGCATGGTGGAAGCTAGGAGTCATCGCACCGGTGGCGAAAAATGTCACGACGACGTGATTTCACAATTCGCATTTGAGTTGAGGATTAAAGCTAAGGAAGAAGAAGTAGGAAAATCGTTTCATGACCCCTTTAACTTTGACGAGCTGACATTTCTGCCGCCTTGCATAAGGTGACTACCTTTTTCAAGGTCAATTGTTTGTCCCTGAGCATCCTCTCTCGAAGTTTTGGCAAGTTGGTTCCAAACACCACTTTGTCGCGTACCATATCGCCATGTTTCCGAAGTTGCAGTGCTGGCTTGTCTCTCTAAAGTACGTAGAAACTTTTCGAATAATTCCGCCTCACCCTGCAGACACGAACAGAAGACATATTTTTCACGAATTTAATTTTGTTGCTCCACGCAATATTCTTCGAATTTGGCGGTCACTGTGGTGTAGTGTTCTTTGTTTTCTCCCTCGGTGAACACAAAGTTGTCGAAAACGTCCACGGCTTCCTCTCCCACCACACTGAGCAGCAGGGCTGTCTTTGCCGCCTCCGATCTCGGCTTGTCGGTGCCTGTACAACAGAAAGTTGTTCCCCAAGCATAAATGTTGCTTTTCATTGCATTTCTTTTTTCTTTTTATAGAGAAGCTGTATATTGTTGGGATTCTGTGGATTTTTCATGTGTGTCAACAAAATCTCAGATCTCGAATTTGATGGAACATCGCTGCATTCCATGCAAAAGCTCATACGTCTCATTACTTGAATATGTATTTTCAGTAAATTAGTTATCAATAGGCACCATTTTTAAGATCAGTAGACTCCCAGGTAGATAATAAAGGTTTCTCAAAGGTTTGCCGCTGTGCGACCCGGTTCGGCCATGTCTACGCTCGCACCGCCCTCTCTTTGTCGTCGTTCCAAGCGCTTGCGTGCCTAGTTTTCTCTCCTTCCGCTCTCCCGGGGTGGCGGTCCTGTCGCGTGTGTCTACTTTCCGCCGGGTGGCGGTCGTGGCAGTCCCATCGCGCGTGTGTAGTTTCCTCCGGCTCCTCGGGGCAGGTCTGTGTCGTGTGCTAAATGGCTTCGCTGGTGAGTGGAATGGCTCATGATTTTTAACCTAGACAGGTTTTTTTTTCCCGCCATGTATGTGGTTTTCGTTAAAGCGGCATAGCACTCTTCACAAAGAGAGAGAGAAAAAAACCGTTGGTTTTATATCGGCCTTTTACACTTCTTCAAACAAAATAAAAGACCACAAAGCTACACCAATTTAAACTAGAATAATAAAAGCCCATGCACTAGCATTTTCACGTCGTCACAGCGAGATCGAGCGCAAATTTACCACGAATGCTTCGTCAGCGTTTGTCTGGGTCTCGGGTGCAGTCAGTGCGTCGAAGGACTCTTGCTACCGGGCTCGGGCCCAGTTGCGGAGTCGGCGCCACACTACAGTGTGATGACGTTACATTGAGGTAGACGAGGGGCTATATTTGGGGTGTTGGCCACACCCGATTTTATGCGTCTATACAGCTGTAATCTGTCTTCGTGTTTCGAGGTTAATTCTTTGAGTCGATCGGGGACTTTGAGGTCTTGTGCACACGTGTGGACAAAGACAGGTGGCGAGTTGCAAGCATCAAATTATAGCTTTCTAGCCCACGAGTGTGCTGGATTAACTAATCAAAACGTAAAAAAAAAAAAAAACGACTCCCGAATTAAGAACGCGAACATAATAAGCTACGGACAGTGTTTTGAAGTACTTTCAATAGATTGTAGTAAATTTGTAATTTACTTAAGTATATTCTCTGAGTATGTACCTTAAATTATTTTTTTCTGGTACTTTCCGAGGACAGTACAACCCCCAACTTCAAAGTACGTTCCCCAATTTTGGTCTTGTTAAATTTGTATTGCGAAATGATGCTTTGTCAACTTTGAAGAAATACTGGTAGGAATATTCAACTCTCACCAGTAACGGGAGCAGAAGAAGCATTGCTCATCTGGTAATTTCTCTGAGTGAAATAATAGCGGCTGTAAGACCAATACAAATCCGTGCCTTATGAACTTGTGTGAAATTGTTCATCAGCGAGAGCAAAACAACCACTTTGTGGCCATTTGACATTATCTAATATTCGCCGCTATTTCCAAAAACTACCCCTGGGACGGGTCTAGGACATTTCGGTGTAGGACGTTTCGGTGTAGGACTTTTCGGTGCGGACTTTTCGGTGCACAGGACATTTCGGTGCACGGACTTTTCGGTGTACGGACGTTTCGGTGCACGGATGTTTCGGTGCACGGACGTTTCGGTGCACGGACCCTTCGGTGCACGGGCTTTTCTGAAACATATTTTTTATAACACCTAAACGAAGCGTGCACACCTTTTCGAAGGCACCAACAGTGAATTGGTCAAAATCCTTTCAAGCCATTAGCAACTTTGAACCCTTACACTAGGGGGCACAAAAGGGCAAAACCCTTTCAAGTTACTGGAAAGTTCCAAGAATTAAACTAAGAAACAAAAAAAGAAGGGCAACGAGGACACACAAAGAACAATGAGGATCATGTTAACAGGGTTACGACAGGGAACAGGGTTACGACACAACTTTCCAGTATTCAAAGTAAGCAAGAAGAATTTGAAAAGAAACTGGACACCTTGATTAAGAGCAATGACCACTTAGAAAAACGTGTTGATGGTTTTGAGGGATTGACCAAAAATCTACAAGCACAAATTGATGCTCTTGAAATCCGCAGTCGAAGGTGCAATCTGGTGTTTTACGGTATAGATGATACGAAGAGCAATGAGACATGGAAGAATCGAAGAACCATGTGCTACAACTCTGTAATGATAAAATGGGCATCAACCCCATTTCGATTCAAAGGGCACATCGGATTGGTCAATATAGAGCCAATGGAAAAAGGCCAATTATTGTAAACTTTGTGTCGTGGAATGAAAAAGAAAGCATATTGCACGCGGGGTTCAAATTTAAAAATACCAACTACAGTGTCTCAGAGGATTTTAGCAAAACACTACGCGATAAAAGACGTATGTTATGGGATTTTTCAAAAGAAATAAGGTTAAACAAGGCTAATAAAGTCTTTTTGTCGTACGATAAGCTGATCGTGAATGGAGAAGCGTATATCTGGGATACTGAACAAAAGAAGGCGGTCCTCGTGCATGATAATAGACATGTAAGAACACAAGAATGACATAGACCTTTCGCTCATACAACTTCTGATAATGTATCCATATCTTCAAATACTCGCCCGACGGTTCTGTTGATAAACTGCCGCAGTCTTAAAAATAAAGTAGACGAGTTTTTCTGCTTAGTAGAGGCAATACAGCCATGCGTAGTTATGGGCACTTAGTCGTGGCTCGATGACTCTGTGCTTAATAGCGAAGTGTTTTCTAAGGGTTTTGCAGTCTATCGTAATGACCGCAACGCGCATGGCGGTGGGGTGTTTTTATTGATAGATTCACGGTGGGCAAGCAGTGAGCTTCAAGTGCCGCCAAATGATACTGAATCTGTTTGGTGTCGAGTCCATTTGCCCAAAGGAGGCACCCTTGTATTAGGCACTTACTATCGTCCCCCAACAATAAATAATATCAATGAACTTGGTCAAATACTGCCCACTATCTCTGATAGTTCTATTATTGTAGGAGGGGACTTTAATCTTCCCAATATCAATTGGGCAGGCACTGGTTATACTTGTGATGACAGTTCCACCTTGTATAAATCTTTTAATGAACTCTTTATTTCGTTTGCTCTAAACCAATTCCTACTCTCACCAACAAGAAAAACTCTATTTTGGATTTGTTACTGACGAATAACCCTAGTATTATTTCAAATGTCTCCATAATTCCTGGTATAAGTGATCACAGTGCAGTTGTATGTGAATTACCATTAAATAAAATAAATAGGGTGTCAAAGCCTCCACGCAAAGTAATGATGTACGGACAGGGTAATTATGAAAGTATTTCGTTAGAGCTCTCGGCATATTTCCCTTACTTTTCCGATCTCAGTAAAGAGTGCGACGTTAAAGAATTATGGGAAACTTTTAAGCATAAAATTAAGGTGCTCGCTGATTCTTACATACCATCCAGGACTATTAGGGAAAATAATAAACATAAACCATGGATAAATGCTACAATTCGAAAGCAAATAAAACGTAAAAGTCGGGTTTACAAAAAATATAGAACAAATCCGTCCGATATGTTAGAACAAAAACTTGAGGAGATAACCGCAAATCTTAAAAAAGATATCCAAGAAAGCAAATTAATTTTCTACGAGTCTTTTGAAAACAAATTAAGAAATGATCCTACTGAATTCTGGAAATTCGTTAAGGCAAATAAAAAAGAGGATACTTCAATTCCTGGTTTATTGAAGGATGGCAACTTAGTGAACAGTGATATTGAAAAAGCGGAATCTTTTAACACATACTTTAAATCAGTTTTTTCACCCCGTGCTCTTGGAGGTATTCCTTCTGTGCCTGATAGAATAGCAAGAACTGTTATGCCAGAAGTGATAATAGGAATGGACGGGATTATAGCACTTCTAAGAGACCTAGATACTTCAAAGGCATATGGACCAGATGAGCTCTCGCCGGTAATTTTTCACAATTGTAGAGAGGAAATTGCAAGATACCTATATATAATTTTTACCAAATCACTAACAACTGGCATAATTCCCGACGATTGGAAAAAAGCAAACGTAACTCCAATTTTTAAGTCAGGATCAAGAAATCTTGTTGAAAACTACCGCCCCGTGTCTCTGACATGTGTTGCGTGCAAACTCTTAGAGCATATATTATATAGCTCAATATATAACTTCTTAAGTTCCAGAAATGTTTTCTCTCCTTCCCAACATGGTTTCCGTCGGGGTTATTCGTGTGAAACTCAGCTAGCTGAATTTAAACATTACCTTTCAAACGCCATTGACAACAAAAAAAAACGAGTGGATTGTATATTCTTGGATTTCTGTAAGGCGTTTGACACAGTGCCACATCATTTGTTATTGAATAAGCTAACATTAATAGGAATTAATGAAAATATTATTAATTGGGTTGCTGTTTACTTATCTCAGCGAGAACAAAGTGTTGTACTAAATGGTAAAAAATCTTCACCTGTACTTGTAACCTCGGGGGTACCTCAGGGAAGTGTACTGGGACCTTTGTTATTTCTTATATTCATTAACGACATTTGCGAGGGGATACAGTCAAACATCAAGCTATTTGGGGATGATTGTGTATTATACAGAGTTATAGAAAATGACGCAGACGTCTGTATGATGCAAAAAGATTTAGGTATGTTAGAACGCTGGTGCGATCATTGGGAAATGGGCTTGAATATAAAAAAGTGCAAATACATGTGTTTTACTCGATCTATTGTTAGCATGGCTACATATAAGATAAAAAACTATGAACTTGAGCGGGTAGATAAACACAGGTATTTGGGAGTTAATTTTTCGAATAATCTCAAATGGAATGACCACATCGATAATATTGTAGCAAAGGCAAGTAAGATGTTATTTTTTATTCGGAGGAATTTTAAGAATACATCTCGTAGCGTAAGACAAACATTATATTTTTCTTTTATCAGACCAATCTTGGAGTATGCCTGTGTTATCTGGGATCCGCCTCAGTGTTACCTCGCGAATAAGCTAGAGCGAATTCAAAATCAGGCATTAAGGTTTGTCACAGGCGATTATAGTCCGTACTCGAGCTGTACAGAAATGAAGAACAGACTGGGTTGGGACCTTCTTAGACTTCGGAGAAAGTGTTTGCGGTTAAAATTCTTTCACAGTATATATCACGGGGAAACTGGCATTGAAAAGGGTCTTTACATTCTGGAACCCCACCATGTATCTTCAAGGCGGAATCATTCTAAGACTGCGGCAGAGTATCGTTATCGTACTGACTGTTTTTGTTATTCATTTTTTGTTCAAACCGCCCGGGAGTGGAATGCCCTTCCGGAAGCACTGATAGCTGTTATCAATAATGACGTATTTTATGACAGACTGCAGAGAAGCGTGGTCGAGTGAAAATGTAGTACTGGATGATTGTCGATTGCGTTACTGAAAATGTTTTTTGAATGCGTTTTTCTTTTGTTCCCCCCTGCATAATGCCTAACGGCGCAGCAGGTATTTGTGTAAATAAATAAATGTTTCTAAACTACCCGAGACTGGGGAAAATAGAGTGGGTTGAAATTAAAGCCGAGAAGATAAGAAACGAAAACAGTGACGTGTCAAACACAGCTACCTCGTTTGTTTTTCCGAACATTATGCAGTTACAGAAACAGTGTGTTAAGCACGAATCTTTTGTTCACTTCTAAGTACCTCATACCAACCCCAAATACACTTTGTCATCTACAAGGTCAGCTTAGAAAAAAAGCCTTCACAAAAACCTCTACAAATAGCACTAGAGACATAAACGAAAGGTACACCCGGAACACAATCTTTTGTTCTCCTTCTAAGAACCTCAAACCAACCCCAAACCATAGACTTCGTTATCTGCAACGTCCGCTTAGAAACAAAACCTACTGGTGCGCCAGGAACGTTTGTACAGCGCTAACTACTGTCCGAAAACGAGGATAAAAGCGCGGCATCTGCATGTCATCGTCCTATTTCATTTGATGTTGGTTGAGTCGAGGTGGTAGCTTTAGGATGACGGTCTACTTGCGAAGTAAACGTGGAGGGTCCAAACTTCTGCACGAAGGATTCGAATACGACAAGGAGCGCTGCTTCAAAGAGAAGGTGAGTGTTGTTTGCCTAAAGCATTGAATAGCGATAGTTTTCAAATTTGTAAGAAAGACTGCGAAGTCAATCAATTTGTTTAGCTTATTTTTAGCGTATTTCGTGGCCTAATCGTATATGGAATAGAATAATATCACTATGATGGGATATGACTCTTAGTTAATTATTATTAAAGAAAACTGAAGCGGTTTTGTATTTGAGGGAAAACACCCAAATCGTCTTTATTTGGCCTCCAGAATCACAAATATCGAGATTATTTTTCAATATGGTTCACGGAGGCTGCAGCAATTAATTTTTAAAAGTACGACTGAAGCCCCCCTTCCCAGGGCGGGGCGTCATATTAGGAGTTTTCGGAACCTCCGCTCTCGCGCATCTACAGCGCCTGTCAAAGCTATGCACGCGCACTCTTTTTTTTTTTTAAGTCAGAAAGAGACGTCACGACTGGTGTCGGTGTGGGGGAAAATACCTAACAAGCTTGCAATTGCACGCGCAGCCCACACGAGCGACACGCGCTTGGCGGCCCAAAGATCTGGGTATAACGTCACGACTGGTCGGAGGTTTTTCGTGTTTTCTCGCGTTTAGTTACATCTCCGGAGAAAATGAATGTGATATTCTGATTCAAGGGATACAAATACGCTAAAATTCACCTCTCGCTCCTTTTTTTTTTGTTTTTTAGGAAGTGTTTTAGCTTCCCTTTGATATTAGAATAAAAGCTGATTCACACTGCCCCATTTTCTTACGTTAAGTTACGTTACGACCGAAACATTCCTGCCTCGAATGTCGCGTGTCATGCTTTCTCCTTGAACTGGTAGCCTCGCTTAATATGAAGCACTGAAGTCCCGGTGACTTCAACGGGCCTTAAGGGTCAAACTCTAAACGACTTCGATTAATTCGCAGACATATTGGAAATGCAGCAGGAAGCTCGAATGCAAGGCAAGGGCACATACCATTGATGGGGAAGTCGTGCAACTCATCAACGAACATACTCATGCCACCTGCCAAATGGAACAAGAAGCCAAGTTGGCTTACTCCTCGATGAAGGAGAGAGCCAGAACGACGGAAGAATGCAACCAAGCCGTTGTCGGACGCCTCATCAGCGAGATGACGCCGGAAGCGTGTAGCTACCTGCCACCTCAAGATACCATCAAGAGAACACTGAGGTAAGCATTTAGGCTACTATAATTACTACCCAGTTTGCAAATATAGACATTACTAATATATTTTGGAAGGAGAAAGTTTAGAAGAGGTATGAAAAATGGCAGTGGGATCAATACTTTCTATACTTTCGTTATTTTTACCGTTTACAAGAGCGTTTAAGCGCGTACCTCTGATGGGCTAGTCGGTGTTAACGATTAGGAAAATAAGAGGGGAACAGGACAGGGCGCTTAATTGCATGGCGCAGTCACATAAAAACAGAATAAATAACAAGGCGCGCGCTACAGTTCACGACCATGAGCAGTCTTGTCCCCCTCTTACTTTCCTAGTCGTTCGCTATTTTTATTTCAAAGTCTAGAGGTGTTTAGCGCGTAGCTCCTCGTAGTGTTTAAAATCGCACATTGCACGCATTTCTTATTCACATGTGTCACTGTTTTGAACCGTGATGCCAACGATATCCCAACTATTTTACGTGCAGGAGAGTTCGTGGAAAGGAGCAAAGGCCGATCCCCCTACCCTTGAGGTTAGAAGACGTTACCATTCCAGCTGACTACGCGTCGAAGAAAGACGGCTCGAGGTTTCTTGTATTCGACTCCGGTGTGCAAGACCAGGACCGCTTCCTTATTTTCTGCAGTCCGCAGATGATTGAAGTTCTTCAAACATCCAAGAAATGGTTTGCCGACGGTACATTCAAGGTTGCACCAGAACTGTTTTTTCGAGTTTACAGCCTACATTGTGAAGTTGGCGGATCTGTTCTCCCCGCGGCTTATATGCTGCTAAACCGTAAAAACTGTCCAACGTACACGCGAGCTCTGAGCGCCCTTATTGGCGAGTGTGGAGGGGTCTGCGAGCCAAGCACCATAATAGTCGACTACGAACTTGCAGCCATTAACGCTTTCAAAACGGTCTTGCCAACATCCGACGTGCGTGGGTGCTTCTTTCATTTATCGCAGTGCGTTTATCGCAAGGTTCAATCTGAAGGACTTCAAGAACTATATGCCTGTGATCCTCGAATCAACTTGGAGGCCCGCATGGTACCTGCTCTTTCCATGGTACCCCGGAGTGATGTGGAGGGTATCTTCGCCGAACTGGCGTCCAGCGTACACTCAGATCTGCAACCAGTTATGGATTACTTCGAAGATACCTTCATAGGACGGCCCACGGCTGGGGGAAGGCGAGACGCACAGTTTCCAGTGGAACTCTGGAATTACCATGACACCGTGCTCCAGTGCGACTCCAAGACCACCAACTCGCTGGAAGCATGGCACAGGGGCTTCCAGGCTCATGTGCAATGCTCCCACCCGTCCCTTTGGAGGTTCCTGGAGGTTCTACAAAGAGAGGGCTGCATGCAGCTTCACCGGCTTACGCAACTTGAGATGGGGCAGCGATTCAAGCCGGCAACAAAATATGTAAAGGTTTCCGAGCGCCTGCAGACACTCGCTAGAGAGTATGACCGCAACCATGCTCTTTGATTTCTCAGAGGCGTTGCTCGTAATGTGTCCGTCTAAATTTTTGATAGCACGTGTTTTGTGAATAAACGATGTTTCAAGTTCATCTTGGGTCTGGCCTCAAATGTTATGCTTGCTTCCTACACCGAAAGGCCAGTGCACCGAAAAGTCCGTGCACCGAAAAGTCCGTGCACCGAAAAGTCCGTGTACCGAAATGTCCGTGCACCGAAATGTCCGTGCACCGAAAAGTCCGCAGCGAAAAGTCCTACACCGAAACGTCCTGCACCGAAATGTCCGGATCCAACCTGGGACAATGCATACCAGTTAAAAACAGAAAAAAACCGCTGCATAGGGAATTAGCGTGCACCACGAATGACTGTGTTAAAAAGTACTTGTACTTTACCTTGAAGGTACATTGTATCTGTAGTACTTTACTTCATGTACATTGAGCCTTGTGTACTTAGCTCTTGAACTACATAGCCTCTTATTTACTTTGTACTTTTTAGACGAACTTTACCCAACACTTGCTACGGGGATTCATCCTGCACTTATAGGTTGTGCCGCAGGGCAGCGAGCCGAAGAAGAAGAAGGCCGAAGCCGACGCGAGTCTGTTCAAGGTGTCCGAGAACTCGCTGAACCTCCTGGTCGTCGTCGCCGTCATCGGCGGCGTCTTGCTCGGAGCACATATACGTCAGGTGAGTTCGTGCGAACACTCCCAGAGACAGCGCGTTTTGTGTTCCTTTGTCGGGGCGATTTCAACGCAGAAGACGCTATGCGCGATATCGCGTTTCGTTATAAAATGCTATACTCTGTTATTGATTCTCCCGCTACTGAGGAGAATCCCATCTAAGGTTTCTGACGTCAATGATAGTTCGACAGCCCTTTTAACGTGAAACGTTCTTTGGCTTGTTGCTCCGGATTGTGTGAAGCCGGATTTGGTGAGACCGAATCCCGTGACGTCACATGACTTCAGTTTCCCTGCTAGATTTAGCGGGAAAATTGATGTCACGTGACCTCTATACCAATTCTGTTTTCCCGCTAAATTTAGCGGGAAAAATGACGTTACCTGACTTCGTGTCACGTGGCCTATATACAAATTCAGTTTCCCCGCTACATTTAGCGGAGAAATTGACGTCACGTGGCCTCAACGCCAATTCAGTTTCCCCGTTAAATTTAGCGGGGAAAATGAATTCGCGTGACTTCATGTCGCGTGACCTATACATAAATTCAATTTCCCCGCTAAACCCAGCGGAAAACTTGACGTCAACTGACATGATGTCACGTGACCTATACTCAAATTCAGTTTCCCCGCTAGATTTAGGGAGGAAATTTACGTTGCGCGACCTAAACACATATTCAGCTTACCCGCTAAATTTAGCAGGAAACCTGACACGAACCGGCCGCAGCCCGTCATCCGCCAAACTATGTGGACACAGGCTCAGAGTATCGCTAGTCGTTTGTGGTGCAAGAACGTTTCACGTATCCAATACAGTTGCCGAGCAATTTGCCGTACAATTTCTTTCCCCTTCTGATTTAGAATCTGGCCGTTCATTGACACGCATGCAGCCGACACGTCAGAACTGTCGGCATGAAGCCGACAGTCCTGACGTGGACTTCTTCGCGGGTAATTCCGAGGAGCTCAAAAGGAGTGTATTGCAAATTTTTAGGCTAGTAATGTTTTTCCCCTTATCTATCGCCTCATGTGCGTGCACCCCTCCTAAGGACTGCCAGGTATTCTGGGGCACAGTAAACATTGACTGATTGTTTGGTCGGTTTATTTATTTATTTATTGGCAGCTTGTAAATAAGTCTGAGTTCAATTTCCTGCAGAAAACGGAGGCGGCCAATCGCAGCGAACAATGTAAGGATCCCAGCCAATGAGGATGCCCAGAATACGATTAGGTACAAAACATGCTACGTGTACAGGGACAAGGGGCAAGTGGAGCATCATGGTCATTGACCCTGTGCACATCGCATTTTTTTCAGGTCTAATTCGTCATTCGCGGGGATGTCACGCTTTGTTCGCAGCGCGATTGTCTCTCTCCGTGTTCTACAAAAAAAAAATTGAGTCGCAGATTTGTTTTTTTCTGTTGGCGCCAGGGCACGTGGTCTACGCCCGTCCTGATCTACCTGGACATTCCCGGAGAACTGTACATGCGCATGCTGGAGTCCCTGGTCATTCCCCTGGTGTCGTCGAGCGTCATCGCCGCCCTCGGAAGCATCGACATCGTGCTCGCGGGCCACATCGGCGTGCTGTCGCTCCTTTACTTCCTCCTGGCCACCAGTGGGTGCCCTCCCTCTGTCCTGCGCTCCCGTCTCATGTCTGTGACGTTACGCCGAGCTGGCAGCTGAACAGGGCATGTCCACCGTCGCTGACAGCTTAAGAAGCTTAAGGCCCTAGCGAGTCCTCCGCCTCTTATTATGGCTCCGCAGCCAATGAGAGGGCATGTACCAACCGATAGGAGCTCCGAAGAACCATCTACGACGCAAAAAGTGGGAACATAATTGAGGCCGCACATTCCGTTTCTTGAGCTGTCAGTGCCCATTGTACAAAGGCGTGGCGCAGCCGTCGCGGTAGCGATAAGCGCCAAAGTGTTTGGGTTCGGGGGTTCTTCAACCCAGGCATGGCGACGTCCATCGGCATTGCGGTCGCCTACCAACTCCAGTCGTGGAACAAGCCCTGCTGGAGCCGGAGGAGGGCCACGACCGCCGATGCGTTGCTCGACCTCCTCAGGTGACTGGTTGGGTCACCAGGGTCTCTGCATCGCTCTCCACCAGACTCTATTAAAGATATCCGGAGCTTCTACTTTCCCGCGAAGCGCTTCGGGAAGGTCAGTCGCTGCGATGTACGGGAGCGAGCTTGGCGAGCGACGAGGCTGATGACAAATGGTTTGACCGAAAGAAACTGTCTGCGTTGTGACACTGCGCGTGTCATAAAAGCAGTGGCGTCACAAGGCTCAGGGGGGTGTCGCGGCGGGCCACGAGAGGGGGAGGAGGGGGGGGGGGGGAGGCGCGGCGGGCCACGCGATAGCGGGGGGGGGGGGGGGGGGAGGGGGGGTCGCGGCGGGCTACCGCCCCGGGTGCCGCTGACCCTCGTGACGCCACTGCATAGAAGCATGCAAAACGTCATACTCAATAGCGCAGTACAAACAGTTTTGTTTTGTTGTCGTTGTTAAGAGATATTTTTAGCCTCCTTTCATTCGCCGAGCTGTCTCCCTTGATTGTAGCAATTGGCTTTTCCAAGTGCTTGGCGGGAAAGTCGACGTCGCAAATTTCTCGGAGTGTGAGGTCATTGTCCATGGAAATTGCCCTGGCTAATGGCTTTTGAAGGTACCATCGCGATCGCACACTTTCGAGTCATATTCTGGTTGCGAGAAAAAAAAAAAAAAATTCTTAATCGCCATTCCAAGCGAGGTCACGCCATCTAGCCGTCAACGCGACAACTAAAGAAACGGGCAGCTTTCTCCCCGAACGGAAGGCACTGCGAAAACCGGCGCAGCCTAGACGTCTAAAACATGAAACATAGAAACGGGTAAGCAAAACGCGCATTTAAGCAAAAAAAAAAAAAGCAAGTTCGGTTGGTGGCATACTACTATACTAGAGCAGTAGATCAGTGCTTCCAAACCACTGCCACCCGTTGACCCATCAAATATAAAAATAAAAAAAAAACTGCGTCGCACCCCTCCCTTTTCTTTTACTTTTCGCGAGGAAGCGTTTGCATTTCAGTGCATGATCAGTAGAAAACAAAATTGACACTTAAATTTTATTTGACATTTAATATAGTCAGAGTGAGTCAGCTAAGCTATAGATACCATCGAAAAAATTGAAAGACGTTTACAAATCTCTGTAATGCGAAATTAGAGGGTAGCTCTTGAGGTATTTTGATTTTGCGATATACCGTGACGGGAGGGTACAGAGGGGAAGGAAGGGAGGGGGAAGGAGGAGGAGGGGAGAGGAGGGTCCTCCTCCTCCTTTGCTCCGCTCCTCCGCCTCCTTCTACCCTCCGCCTATCCAATAACCTCCCCTCCTCCCACAGTTTCCCCACTAAATATAGCGGGGAAAATGACGTCACGTGACTTCGTCTCCCGTCACCAACGAACAAATTAATTTTCTCTGCTCGATTTAGCGGGAAAATTGACGTCACGTGACCTCAACACCAATTGAATTCCCCGCTAAACTTAGCGCGGTTACGCCGACGGCGACGCTGCGAAACACAGGAACAAACGCATAAAAACTAAACACAAAAAAAAGCCAGAAGGAATTACCGTTTGTAATGACTCGAGTGAGCTTGTTTGTTAGATCACGGTTTCTCGAAACAAGAGCTGAGTTTGGACACTGCAGCTCCCAGTTCCGGCTCGACGTCGAGCTGCGACTTTGTTTTCGTCAACGCCACCGCAGAGAAGCAGAGGTTCCCATTGTTTCAAGTTCCCTGGTCGCTTCGCGATCCCGTTGAGGTCACGGCAGATTCGCAGTTTGGGACAAACATTTTGGGAAACACTGCAGTACATAAACCCGTTCACACTCTTGCGACCGACAACGACCGACAACGACCGACTGAGACAAGGCCGGTTTTAAACCTCTTGGGACGTCTTAAAACCGGATGCGCAGCTGCGGAGCTGGTCCTTAAAGGACACATGAAAAGAAAAAAAGTTTTTTTTTTAAACGGCTTAGATGGAAGAAGGATGTCATAAAACGATTTTACAACGAAGAAAAAAAATTTTTAGAGCTATATTTACGGCGCAATACGAATTTGTTGTACGCGCCCGCGGGCCCCGCGGAAAAGTGGCCCATATTTATCACGTGACTGGCCCTTATTTATCACGTGGTGCCTGCGCTCTTTCGAAAGCTTTCTATGGTCTTTGAAAAATACTTATTTTCTTCATTTTTTTGTTGCACTTATTTTGTAACAGAATATTTTGACTTTTGAGAAACTTCAAGTATAAGAAAATCATCACTTCCGTTTTGACGCATACGAAACCAAACAAAGTCAGCAATTTTTTCTGCGAAGGGGCGCGGAGCTGACGGAGCGCGGTCGGCGCGGTGTTGTTTTTGACATGCCGGTTCAACGAAAGCGACGCCGCTGCTCGACGAAAGGCTGCAGTTCTCGTGATCGTGACCAGGAGGATTTCAGTAAACATGCGGTACCGGCGGATGAGCATTTGAGAGCGATCTGGCTAGAGGCGATCGGGCGTACGCCTGGCACGTCTGGCGAGAAGAATGTCCGGGTGTGCTCTCGTCACTTCGCCCCGGAGGCCTTCGAGCCACGCAGCGAGCGAACCCAACCCGTGACTTTAAAGCCAAATCGCATCTCGTCACTGGACAAATCTATACGATTTGTCGAGTGACGAGACGGGCGACGAGAACCCGCTGTCGTGCGTCGAGGCAAACCGCACGAGAAGCGTATCGCTGGCCTCGGAGCTTTCCGCGGGGGGGTTCGCTGGTCTGCGAGGCGTGTCCTCGTAGGGGCAAAGCCCGAGCTGCCTGCTCCGGTCGACGAGTCTGCGCTTCAACTCGGGATCTATCGTAAAAGACGCGGAGCAGACTACCACCGCTTCCACGACCAGCACGGATGGATGGATGGATGGATGGATGTTAATGGCTATACCCTTTATAACGGGCGGTAGCTTGCGCCACCTAGCCTAAGTCTAAAAAGACAAAAACGTGATTCCTCCCACCCTTTTAAGACCAATTTTCTCCCCCTAACTATCACCAGGCAGTGTGGGATATCACCAGGATGACCTTCGGGGGATCGGGCAAAAAAACTAAAAACATCACCCCCCTGCCTCTTCCCCCCGGCGAGGGAGTCGCCAATTTTCCTCTGGTCAACCTTGTCGGCGTTACCCCAACACCGGACCCACTGGGAGACAGGGTTGAGACTTTGGGCCGGAGCCACGCGGGAGGGAGTCCCAATTTTCCTCTGTCCCGCCTGTCCCCAGCTGTGCTAGTTAGTTGCCCAACATTTAATTTTCCCTAGATAATTTCCACCAATCTTCTAATCGTCTCTTTGTCACTGTAATCCTTTTCTCCTCCATCCTTCCATCGTCGCCTGTGAAACCCAGAGCCCCGGCCAAATCAGTCACCCCCTCAGGGAGAGCAGGGCGAAGCCCTGTACACTTCAAAACCAAATGTTCTAGCGTCTCGCTATCATTATGGCAGGCGGCACATAATGTGTCTGTCTCCTGAAATTTAGCCCTATACGTCCTCGTCCTCAAAACTCCCGTTCTTGCCTCGAACAGCAAAGCACTTCCCAGTGAATTGTCAAACAGTTTTTCCTTTCTTATGTCCTGCTTTCGTGATCTGTACACTGTTAAAGCTGATTTCTCCTGCATTCTCCCCTCCCACATTTTCCTCTCTGCCTCTTTCACCCCCTTTTTCACTGAAGTAGTCTGTTCAGCCCCATCACCAGTGTGTAGGTATTTAAATGTAAGCTTTCGGGTTCGGTTTGTCCATTTTGTGTTTAGACTTTTCATGTATAAATACTTGAATACCTTCCGTGCCCATCGCGTATCATCCATTTCGGTCAACCTTTGTTCAAATTTCAACTTACTAATTGCCTCCCTGCTCTCAAAAGACGACCATCCCATGTCCCCTTGTACTCCCTCATTTGGTGTTTTTCCATGTGCTCCCAGCGCCAATCTGCCTACGCTTCTTTGTCGAATTTCTAATCCTGACTGAACCTCAGATTTCATGCACAGTACTGCATTGCCAAAAGACAGTCCTGGTACCATCACTCCTTTCCATATACCTCTGACCACTTCATATCTGTTATAGTTCCATAGTGCTTTGAGTTTCATAATAGATGAATTTCTTTTTCCTTTTCTAATTATATTCTCCTCGTGTTCCTCTAGGAATTTCCTTCCCTCATTGAGCCAGACTCCCAGATATTTGTATTTTCCTACTTGGTCTATTACAATGTCTTGAATCCTCAGGGGTTCCCTCTTTTCATCGTTAAAAACCATTACTCCAGACTTGTCACTACTAAAACTCATGCCC
The DNA here is from genome assembly GCA_013358835.2 of Ixodes persulcatus. NCBI lineage: Eukaryota > Metazoa > Arthropoda > Arachnida > Ixodida > Ixodidae > Ixodes > Ixodes persulcatus. Next base: position 25,968 of record JABSTQ010003688.1, read on the forward strand.
AAGGTGTCCCCTTCCTCTCCACATATTCCAGCTAGTTCCTGTAATGTATCCTGGTTATCTGCCATGAGTACTATGTCATCTGCATACATCAGTCCTGGTATTACCTGTACTACATTTCTCCCTCCTTCCATATAACTCACATCAAAACCTAAGTTGCACTGCTCTAATTTCTTTTCCATTTTACTGAGATATATCATGAAGAGCAGAGGTGACAGTGGACAGCCCTGCCTGAGTCCTCTTTTTATTGCTGCAGGTTGTGTAGTTTCTGCCTCCCATGTTATCACTACCTTATTGTCTGTGTACACCTGCTGAAGAAACCTAACCAAATTTTCATCTAAATTATACTCCTTCAGCTGACCCCAGAGTTTTTCCTGGTTCACATTATCATACGCTCCCTTGATGTCCAAATAAGCTAACCATAAAGGAGTTTGGTTCTTCATTGCTATTTCTATACATTGAGTGGTGACGAATAAGTTATCTTCCAGTCTTCTATCTCTTCGGAATCCATTTTGGAGCTCGCCCAGTATTTGCCTATCTTCTGCCCATTCCTCCATTCTACGCTTTACTATCTGCATAGCTAATCTGTATAAAACTGAAGTTACCGTTATCGGGCGATATGACTTAATGTTGTCTTTGTTTCCTTTGCCTTTATATATTAGTCTCATTTTACTTAGTTTCCAATCATTGGGTACCTCTCCTCCCATAATTACTTGGTTAATCACATGCCGTAACTTCAATTTGCTTGTTTTTCCTAGTGTCTTTATGAGTTCCATGGGTATGTCGTCTGGGCCTGTCGCTGTACCTGCTGGCACCTTACTTTCTGCCTTATCCCATTCCCTTGCGGTCGTCTCCATCGTTACACAATTCTGTTCCTCCTCAACCCTGCTGCTGACCGTGCTGCTCACTGTCTCCCTCTGCTCAAGCTGGGAGAAAGCCTCTTCGATTGTCTGCTTAATATATTCACGTGCCTCTTCCCCCTCTACTCTTCTCCCCTCCTGTGTGGTCAGTACGTGTTGGATACCCTCTGTCTTTCTCCCCTGCGCTTTAATGTGCTCCCAAAACCTTTTTGCCGCATTCCTATCTTTTTTATTTACTTCCATCATCCACTGCACTCCTGCACTTCCAATTTTGGCCTGTATTAAAGCTGATGCTTCCCTTTTCCGCTCTTGGAAGTTCTCCCATTTTGAAGCTAGTTCAGCTGGCAAGGCTCCCCTTTTTTTTTGCCCACCTATGCTCCCTAGATGCATCTTGGCGCCGCACTATGGCTGCTTTGACCTCCTTATCCCACCAGCTTTTTGGTTTGTGCCTTCGTTTTTGCTTTCCTCTTTGTTTAATTTGATGTTTCTCTAATTCTCGTTTAAAGATTCCTATTAGATCCTCATACGTCCACTCTCTTTCTGGTTGTTCCGATACTGTGTTCTCAATGCTTTTTGATACTTTTTGTATTTGAGCTTCACTTAGTTTAGGTTTGCCTGCTCGTTCCTGGGTTTGCTGTTCTGGTTTGGATGCGCCAAACTTAATCTTAATTCGTTTGTGGTCACTCCCTAAGCTTTTTGTTCCTTCCTCATCTATTTCCATACTTTCTAACCTGTCATACAGTTTGTGGGACATGAGGCAGTAGTCTATTGTTGAGTGTGAGTTGTTTCGTTCCCACGTTATTTTGCCGTCGCATTTTACTTGTGCATTAACTAACACTAGGTCCAGGGCCTCACAGAAATCTTCTAGCAGCTTTCCAGTTGTATCTGTGAATCCGTCAAACTCTTCTAAGTGGGCATTCATGTCTCCTATGATAATTATTTCCTGATGAAGACCAATTTCTCTGATATCCCTCGATATACATTTAAAGTGTTCTGTATTTTCCTCCCTTGAGTCATTTCCTGTTTTTAGGTATGCAATCCCCAAAAGAGTGTTTAGACCTGTTACCCTACCTTTCAGCCATAAATGTTCTCTGCAGCTTTCCTTCTCTCTTTCCCAGTCTTGTCCTTTAACTAACATGCCTAGCCCTCCGCCTTTGCGTTCACCTCCCCTCCGGTTGCATCCCATCCAGGAGTAGCCTGGTATGTACGGTGGTTCCTCCTCATCTCTAAGGTGCGTTTCTGCAACCCCATACACTGCAAAATTTTCAGTCTCTAATTGTTCACCAATCTCCTCCCACTTTATTCTGTTTCTTCCTCCCTGCATGTTTATAAACCCTATCTTGAGCTGATTTTTTCTTTTACTTTTACGGGGCTTCCTCCTGCTCTCCCTGCAGCTCTTGCGGTACTCGCACCGGGGAGCTTCCTCCGACTCTGGTACCGGTACATATGGTACCGGTAACTCTACACCGGTGCCCTCCGGGCTCTGTGGGTCCCCAAAAAAGCTGCAACATGCCGACCCAGCCTCTCTCCCACTCTCCTACCTGTGTCTGGACTGTAGTGAATTCCACCCCGTGTAAAAGGGCAGGATCCATCCGCATATACTTCCCAGTATATGCGGTATATCCGCATATACTTCCCAGTATATACCCAACAACCAACGTTGCCAACAACACAGCGCGCGCCGAAGTTGAACGGAAGTGGCACCTAGTTTAGCCGAGCAGCCAAGCCAATCCAAGCGGCTTACCTCTCCTCCCCCCGGAGCGCACCGGCGCGAGAGAGAAAAGTGGAAAGGAGGAGCGTTACACCGCGCTTGACAAAAAATCATCTCGCGCCGTAAATATAGCTCTAAAATTTTTTTTTCTTCGTTGTAAAATCATTTTATGACATCCTTTTTCCATCTCAGCCGTTTAAAAAAAATGTTTTCTTTTTTTTTTGCATGTGTCTTTTAAGGCCCGTTCACACACTTGCGACCTCTTAGAACCGAGTGCCTTGGAACCTCTTAATATCTCTTGCGACGAGAGTATATACTGGCGCCATCTATTGGATAGCGGGGTAAACTTGGCGGTCATGGATATTTTCATTTTCCCTCGCGCATTATCCTTTCTTTCTTGGCTCGAAAAACTTTTTTCAACGTTATAAACGAGCCTTTTTCATGAATATTACGCACATTTGACCTTGGAAATTCCCTCAAAACCTTCGCTGCTTTGAAATGCAGTTCCAGGGTCACCACATAGATGGCACCAGCGTGCCAGTGTGTTCTCTCGTCCTAAGATATTTTAAGACGCTTAAAAACCGGTCGTGTCTCTGTCGGTCATACTCAAACGCAAGTGTGTGAACGAGCCAATTATTGCTATTTTTTGGGGTAACGTATATAAACCAGACCTTGTGCGTTTTTTTCTTTTCAGGAACATTTTTCCTAGTAACTTCGTGGAGGCTTGCATCTACACGGTATGTTGCGTGATATCGATTTGGATCGGTACTTTTGTGCTCTGGGGTGCATTATTTAAAGGAAGGAAAAATAAAACAAACACACTATATAAAAGCAATTTCAACATGTAAATAAGATGTCACGTTGACGTTAACAGCAACGAATAATTATTGATTTATGTGGAGTGAAGGTATTGCCACTATGCGGAACACAAGTTCGTCTGCATCTTGAGCAGGGTTCCCGGCGACATGAGAACGCTGAGCTGTGATTGGCTCTGATAGGAAGGATAGTGGGTAGACCTCCTTGCAGCTAGCATTGAGATCTAGCCATGCAGCTAGCATTGAGATCTGCCCACTATCCTTCCAATCAGAGCCAATCAGATGTCGGCGTCGTTTTGACGTCACCGCAACCCCCAGTGCAAGAAGCAGACTAACTTGCTGCGCGGTGGCAGTGAGGAATTCCGACTTTTAACTGATAGTTAACGGGAGAAGAAATTACGAGGGAGGATGAGGGAGCTTATATTTTAGATTGAGTTGAGAATACTTAAATTTACTGCGTTTCACTTTAAGTGTGAGCGTAGCAGAAGCTACAAGTGCGATCTCCGGGCTTTCATTGCCCCTACCAAGCACGCGCGCTGGTGCAGTGTAAGCTCTGCTCAGTGCAACATGCCCACGCTTGTAGCATCGGCTGCGTATGGACTTCAGGTAAAACGAACTATAGAATTTCGTGGGAGAAGAAAGAAAGGAGGAGATAAGATATTTTGCGACGTAAGGAAAGGAGAAACATAAGTATACTTAGGGTTCTGTGTTTTCGATAAATACCGATACATCCCGACAATTAACCGCCTATAGTGTACTCGGTGTCACTAGTTGCGTGCAGTACAAGTGATAGCAACGCCAGGCGAGAGGAGAAAGGGCAAGCACTTGGAAGGCTGGAAAGGCAGAGAGGAAACCTCCTCTCCTCTCTAACGTTCCTATATTTGCTCTCCCTTTCTTTCCTCGCCCTTCAATGCCCTCCTCTCCCGTCCCGCCTTCCTAGTGCTCGCCCTTTCTCTCTTTGCCTGGCGTTGCCTTCGCCTGCATTGCACACGACTAGTGACACGGAGTAGAAATGGTTTTATCAAAATCGATGAAAACCGAAAACCCCCGAATCGGAGCGGTCCTTGACTAAGAAAAACCGACGCAACGCGGGATGAAAATTTCTGTTTACGGTTTAATTTTATGTTGATTCTAAATATATCCCCCCTGAACCGTCCTCGAGCCTGTTTCATTTTTCGGAATCACACCCCACACCCCATTTTTATTTCTTTACGGCACAAAACGTTCCCTTAGTATTCAGATCATAGCCGATGTTTTTTTGAAGGTGTTTGGAAATCCCAGTCCCGCGTCTTATTTTCCGAATAAGATAAATTCCGACTGTTTTCTGACCCCCAGAAATTGACACCGAAAAACACCGAATCTGTAGAGCGACAAACCCCTCCCCCAAACCAGAAAAAAAACTAAAAAAACTTTCGTATTTGACGAAAAATGAACACTCCTGAAACACGGAACTCTAGTTATACTGCATGATCGATATAATATCGAATCAGGTACAAGTGACTTATTAAGTTAGCACGTTAAAGTTAGCACGAGCTATAGGGTCTTCACTAAACGTACTCAATGACATGGGGCTAACAGAAAACCATTAGTTATTTGGATATTCTTGAATATTTGCGCTAGGTTGGGTTCTCAATGTGGTTTTGTCGTGATATTTTATATAGTCGGTGGAGAGTAAAGTGGAAGCTCCTCCCACCTCTTTCCACTTTAGCGGAGCGAAGGCTGGAGAGGAGGTCGCCTCCTTTCCAGCGTTCACTCTGCTGTTGTAAAAAGAGGTGAGAGGAGCTTCCACTTCACTCTTAAGGCCGGTTCAGACACTTGCGGTTGAATGCGTTTGACTGCGTTGCGTCGAGAACCGAAAGCCAGTCACCGGCACATCTGTGCTTCGTATGAAGCGTGGAATCCAGTTCAAGGACTCATCTCGGCACACGATATCAGCAGCAGGGATGTCCTGGTTTCTCGCAGCCGCAACGCAGTTAAACGCAGTCAAACGCAACTGTCTGAACCAGGCTTTAACCTTTCACCGACTCTAGGTAGCATGAGCACCAATATATTTCTAGCACGCTACATATTACAAGAAGGCGGTACCGACATAGTGTAACGCCTTCAATTTGTTGCGAGGAGAGACCCCTAGAGCTTTCGCCACTTGCGTCACAAATTGGGTCTTGAGATAGCACGTTACCTCTTCGCAGACGGTCACCATAGGAAGAAACGCAACTGGTAAGTACGGCTCCCGCCAATGAACGAATCTCTTAACGATGACAAGACGTATGCTTCAGTTTAAAAAAAAATAAACAAATGACCGAAATTGTGTTTCTAATCAAACACACGCGGGGATTATATTCCTTAGTTATTGTAGAAACGAATACTGAAGCAGACGGCCGTCGCGGCTTAATTCGAGAAAAAAGATTAAATATTTCTGCTAATAAATTAGGGGTGTCAGTATGAGAGGCATTAATATACATTATGTTTTAACTATGGCTTACATAACTCGCAGGTTTGAAGAAAACATGACAAAATAATTACGTTACGGTAATGATCTATTAGCTAATCAACTAAGCGCCATCATAACCAAGGTTAAAAGTCAGCAGGCAAGAAAAGGCATTTCTCAGAAAGTAATACATTTGAAAAAAAAATATATAATTAAAGCACTGAGCTATGGTCCACATGTTCGAGTAATTTCATCTAGTCAGAAGTGGTTTGGAAAAGGTGTGTATCTGAATGTACTGACGCTACACCAAGGTTATGGATCGCTTGACGAATGCCCAGCCTCTGAAGAATTTAGACGAGGTCAAGTTTCCACACAAACGTTTTTGCTGTCAACTGGGCACATAAAAGATGAATAAAATAAAACCTCCCGACCCGGTTCTCAGGTTTGTGAATGGGCGGTCAGAGGCATCAGGGAAAGCGAAACAAGTCGTCTTGTTTAAGGGGGGACACTACCCAGAAAAAAAAAATTCTGCAAAAAACACTGATTTTGAACAATTACATATTTACATCCACCAACATCTAGAGAGTATTCCCAGAAATTTTCACTACTTTACACTGCATAGTTAAATTTTTATAAATCATTTTCTGCCCATTGAATCTAAAGAAAAGGTAGGGTTTGGAGCACTTTGAACGCATTTTTCTCTGTTCCACTTTTTGGTATAAATTCCATTTTAGTCAATCTATCGTTTGATAATGGCAATACAGGGAAGACTCGTTCCTCACTTTTCCTGACTGAAATTTAATAAGGAATGCGGCCATGGAATGTTTTTGTCACTTTACGGATGTCTTTTATAAAAAATGTTGACATTTTGTCGAAGACACAGAAGACCAAAAAGTTGACCATTTTTGCAGAAGGGGAAATTGATAGAAATAAATGACTTTTTACAAAAAACTTTCCATAGCCGCACCTCCTAGGCATTCTGCTAGATATCTAGCGAATAAAAATTTTGAATATTGTGATAGTTTACCGATGATAGATTAACTAAACAATGTAGGCGTGTTGCTGATAGAAGCTGCCCTAATTTCCTTCCCACTTAACTGACAGACCTGAAATTTTGTTATGCACCCTCTAGCTTGACCACTAGCCTACCCTGTAAATTTCATTAATTTTAAGCCAAGGGTTCAAAAGTTGACCCTCTCAGGGGGTGTCTCCCCTTAAACCGTCGGGCTTCCATTATATTCAATGAAAGCTGACAGTACACGCCTTCTTGATTGGCTTGCAGTACACGCCAACGCGCGAGTCAGCCGTCACGCCGATGCGGTAGCGCTGCGGTCGGTACGGCACAATCGCGGATGCTTCAAGCAAACTCCGTTTCCGCGCACGAAAAGTGCCCATATTTGTAATGGGCAAACGCGAAATTGGTCGTGGACAGCGTGTTGGTTCCTAAAAGCACAGTGGACGAAGCGTGGAGCAACCGTCGCTTTAAAACTGCGCATATATCTCGCCGTTTTTTTTTTTTTTTTTTTTTGTTAGACGAGGACGACATTGTCATCTCGAAGGAGTCTCGCTCCAACATGTTGGGCATCCTGTCTGTCTCCATCCTGCTCGGAGCCGTCCTGTCCGTCACCGGGACCGAGTCCAACGCGCTGCTCAACCTCTTCATCGGCCTCAGCAACGCCTCCGTCACAGTCTCGCATCTCATCGCCTGGTAGGTCCGAACGGCGGCCATCGGTAGACCATTCCAAGCTCCTTTTGCGTCCTACCATTTTTGTCTTCGGGGCTGTGAAACGCTGGGAACGAAGCAATCTCGAGGTCTCTGGAACGCACTAACGTATACGACGACGCGACAAGTAATTTAGTCACCCTGAGGTACACACAGGAAGGCACCATGCCCACTAGCTAGTAAGTTGCCTTCATGTCTGTTTTTCTTAGGGTGGAGATATTCATTGTTACTTAGAGTACCGCCAGCGAGTGTGGAAACAAAACAACAACAATAACTAAGCATTATTCTTTAAAATGACGTTCAAAACATAGCACCGTAGAATGCCAGAAACGAAAGAGCGCATAAGAAAAAAAAAAAAAAAAGTTCGGAATCGGCCTACTTCTAGAGCCCAAATCTCTGCTGGGTGATTTTTTTGATGTTGTGTCTCGGCTTCTCTGCGAACTATATCTTTCGGTGCTGACACGTGTCTTGACTGCATGCATTCACTGTTATTGCGGACAATGACCAAGACAGCTGCGTTGGTTGCGTCCACCACAACCAAAACCAGCAACGAAAGGGACTGTGGGACATCCGTGGAATACAGTGACCACTTCATAAAATTGCTTCTTGCCTTGCTTGTCACGTTTTGTACAGCAAACGCTTGCCCCGGTGTCTCTGCCATGGGTGTCGTCTAAGAACACGTGTCGCCTGGTTCAGACACGGTCAAGCACGCATTTAAAAAAAAAAAGCCCTGACTCGAGCCCGACAACCACCTGGCACAGGTACTCTCCCGTGGGAATCTTCTTCCTGGTGGCCACGCGCACCACTCAGGTGCGGGACACGGGGAGGGTGTTCCGCTCCGTCCTCGAGTACGTGCTCACGGCGCTCGCCTGCCTGATGCTGTACGGCCTGGTCTTCCTGCCGGCCCTGTACGCAGCCGTGACGCGCCGGAGCCTGCGCCGCTTCCTCAGGCTCACCACGTCGCCCATGCTCAAGGCCGTGCGCTCGGCTTCCAGGGCCGTCTCCATGCCGGAGACCATCGGTAACGGGAATGAGTTTCCCGCTTTGTCTTCATCTACTCCTTTCCAGCGCTTCTCACTCAGGAAAAATGCCTGTGAGGGCAGAAAACGGGGGAGAGGAGTAGACGAGAGTGCACGCGGGGACGTCAGAACGCCGAGCTCTGGTTGGAACGATTAGCGGGTAGACCTCAAGCTATACTGCCTTTGTCTCCGCAGCACTTGTTGAACGCTTTAAAACGCGGAATGCCGGCGTCCGGCGTTCCGCGTTTCGCAAAAGAGACCTGCGTATGTTCTTAACACAGTTCAGCAGCGCAAGGTCGTGGTTATGTATGCTGCTAACACAACGTATAAAAGACAGTTCTGCAGACGCCGTTTGAGGCGTGTCGCTTCCTTGTGTCCTGTCGGATATTGGACATACAAAATATATGGGATTCTTTGGCAATCCGTTAGCATGACCTTTCAAAATGCCCCACACGTCCCTCTTTGGGAAACGCTAACACTGACCCGTTCACTTCTCTCTTATGGCTTTCTCTATTTTTCGCTGCCTCTTTTTGACTTCGTTACGGGGCCAGTGTAAGCGTTTTCCAAAGGGAGACACCTGTATGGCGTTTCCCAAGGGCCATGCTAACGAATCCTTTAAAGTCCACCAAGGGATCTTACAGCGCTGCGTCCATGTCACTTCTTTGTCTGGTCCTCGTCTTTTCGCGCTGTTTTTAATTCCGAAGTATATACCAATTCGCCCAAGCCTCAACTCTAGGATCTTACTGTAATTTTTTTTCACCCCTTTTTTGTCTCTTCTTGTCGGAGTACATTGTTAAAACTCAAAAGCGCAATCACCAAGAAAAGAAGAGGGGAGAGCGCTTAAGTGTTTAATGCATTCCCCGAGGAAGACATAAAAGAAGAAATTGGACATGTGAAGGTAGAAAGAGGACGAAACTTAATGCTATCGATTATACATGCATTAAAGAAATTAAAATTAAATGTGAATTCACCCCTTTTAGACTAGCAAAGGAAAAAAGAGAAAAAGCGCGATAAAAATTGTTTTGATATATAAACAAAAGCAACCAGGTCAAAAATAAAATTGTTTTTGTTTATATGTCAATTTTTTTATCGCGCTCTCTTTCTCTTCTTTTTTTTTGCTCGTGTAAAGGGGTGAAGGGACATTTAATTTTAATTTCTTTAGTGCATATATAATCTATAGCATTAATTTTCCTCCTTTTTCTACCTTCACATGTCCAGTTTCTTCTTTTGTCTTCCTCGGGGAATGAATTAAACACTCAGTTGGAGTAAGCGCTCTGTCCTGTCCCTCTTCTTTTCTTGGTGTTTGCGCTTTTGATTTTTAACAATGTATAGCCAACTAGCCCAACAGTTAATTTTAATTCTGTCAGAGTACGTCGACGCCCCTGGATGCAGTCATCCATATCACTCGTGGAAAGAACCGCATCCATATCACTCGTGGAGGAAACCGCATCCACCATTTTAAACACACACATCACAGCCCACGCACCGCTGCTATACGGGAACCAAGGGCGAAGAACAACCGGCGACGGCAGAGCGGCAACTGAGCACGCCCGCATTCCACTGTGCCGCGGCGCAACACCTCGCAGATAACAAAGCCGTAGTGCTGACTGAATAAGATGGCGTCATCAGAGAAGGCCAACGCTGGGCACAGATTGGACACGACGATTGCGTCAACGTTCGGCTCAAACTTGACTCGTAGCCGAGCGCTGACGCAGAACTCGTTTTCAATACGTGTTCAGCGCTGGCCTTCCCTGATGACGCCATCTCATTTAGCAGGATTGGTTATCTAGAAAATGTTGCGAGGCACCTCCTCCTCTTTGGCTCCGCGCCAGTTGTGCGCGTGACTCTGACGAAAACGAAAGGGCTCGTTTCGATGATGAAAATAGGGCGGTGTCTGTCAGTTTGTCAGCGCCTGGGTGAGAGGGAGAGGTTGACGGGTGCTGACGTCGGCGTTTCGGACCAATGGGCGCGTCGCACGCGAAACCCCCTGCCTTCCCTTTCCGGCTCTGACAAGCGAAAGACACCGCCGGGATTTCTGTGAAAACGAGCTAACGCATTACAAAGTGCCTGCAGACATGTGCGACGCATGCATGTGTACGAGACAAACATTCATCGAACATGCTCCAGGCTAAACCCGTCTCCTATTTGGTGTGTTTACGGTGGCGTCATTCGTGATCTCTCGATTTTCGCCTGCTGATGTCGTAGGAGGGTGCACTGTTGCCCGCCGCGATCCTGACGGTGGCGCAGCAGTGGAGTTGGATGCTGCAGAGGTCCATACGCGCAGAAACCGAGGGAGAGGAGCAGACGAGAGCGCGATGGGACGTCAGGGGCCCTAATCTGGACACTTGGCGAAAAAGTCGGCGAGAAATCTGGAGGCTATGATTGGCCGGCGCCACGGTCAAGAGCGGCGTTGGCCAATCACGGCCGCTAGATTTCTCGCCGACTTTCTCGCCAAGCGTCCAGATTAGGGCCCAAGAACACCGAGCTCTGGTTAGAATTATTAGTGGGTGTAGAGGCGATGGCTAGCTGCTTACGTCTCCATACCCATTTTTTGAACGCGTTCCAACGCTGAACGCGGGCGTTCGAAGGAGTTCGAAGAGTGAGTAGATACAAAGGCAGCTAGGACCTTCCGACATGATCACGACGTGCAGTAGCGTGACACGCCTGCTCCTGTAACCTAATTATTTGCCACTTCGGGACAAGTTGTGCTGTACGGCCGGTGTGGGACGCTAAACACCGGTCGAAGGCGAGTCTCAGGCATTGTTCTTCTACTTCTACGCGCGATCCAAAAACCTACAGGCGACAGTGCTCATGAGTTGAGGTTTATACATGGTCGCATCCTACTGTAAATTGAACCTGGAAGTCCTGTCCATTCACGAGCCAGCTAGGAACCTCGTGGTGCTTCGACGTGCGTACCTGTAGTACGAGCCGAACGCACTCACACGTACGTCGGGGCAATTCACCACGTGGTCTCTAGCGGACTCCTTATTGGACCTGACGGCTCGTAGCTTTGACCCTCAGGCCATCGTGAGATGAAACGAAGTATGTACATATCTTTTTGTGATTGTTACCCCGCCACGCGCCTCGCTTAAAGTTTTTGCATTATCACCCTTAAGAAAAGAAAAAGAAAAATGTGCATTGGATTAACATTTTCCGCAGAGCACTCGGAGAGCCAATGACCGCGATCCACGGTTTTGATATCTTCACGCCGCTGACTACACTGCAAGCTCGAGTCTCTTAAAAGACTCTCGGATGGAAGCCTCTAAAATGCTGTAGGTTCGCGTTAAAGAGCCACTAAAAAGAAAAAAAAAAGATAATAACTTAACTAAAATACGCGTGTCAAAAAAAAAAAAAAAAACAACTACGCGCGAAAAAAATAAATAAAAAAAATAGTTTAATATTAACGGCGCGAAACGCGATTTAGTGGTTAGTCACCTCCTTTCCACTTGTTTTCTCTCGGCATTTCGGGCGCGTGGAGGAGAGGTGGATCGGCCTTGCCATCACGTTGAGGTGGAGAGAGTGTATGACCATCTGGTTGAGTTGGGGGAAAAGTACGAATATTCCGTGCGGTCATAGACTTTGCGCGCAGATTTTAAAATAAATCTCTCGCCGCCAATATTGCTCTAAAAATTCTTTTTTTCGCGTAAAATTTATTTCTCGACACGCGTGTCCCAACCAGACTGTTTATAAAATCATTTTGTTTCTTTTCAGCGGCCCTTTAAGTCTAACACTCTTTCATTACATATATATAACAACAAAACGGGCATAGACAAGGGATTAATTTCTTCACCCTCTTCACTTCGTCTCACGCGGGGTTAACCAAAATAAGGTTCGCGAACATTCATGCCGTACTAACATTTTCAAGTACTGCTTTTTCCTCTTACCACTCATCAATGGAACTGTTTATCCGAGTCGTATGTCCCGTTATCATCAAACACCGTTTTTTTTTTCCCAGAGTTATTGACGAGTATTTGAATCTGGTTGCACCTGACAGTGTCAACTGTGCAACGTGTAATTAGCGTTATTGTTCGTACCACTCGTTAATTTTTCATCATTAAACTAGATATTGTTTATTGTTTCTTCCTCACTTCACCCCCCCCCCCCCTTTTTTTGTAATGCCTTTGGGCGCTGAAGGGTATATTGAATAAATAAATAAATAAAAGGTGTTCACGAAAAATGCATGATTGACAAACCTTCTTATTTTGTCTCAGCTATATTTTCTTGCATAGTCCCCAGGTTGAAATGTCTCATTATTTTTCCGACCCGCATACCAGATATGGTACCCTCGTGACCGAGTGCGGAAGAAAACGGAAAACGCCTATATAGATAACAGGTGGCTCTGAGCATGACTTTTCACACGTGCTTACGGCATGTGCAGCGCCGCATCCCCGAAGTTAATTTTGGTCGAATCACATTTTCGGCCTCGTCATCCGCTGAGCTCCTTTCCGGATTTCGGTGATTTGCTGCTCATGTGCCCCGCGGCAAAGCAGACACGCGGGAAAATTTAAGATCGTAGAATATTAGCGTGAGCTTGCTGCGTCCGTCGGTGGTGAACATTATGTATTGTTTAGTAACTTTAGTGGAGTCACTACTTTAACACACATGTTCGTTTGGCTGAAGCGGGGCATGTACACGTCACTAAATACAGAAAGTGAATACCGTTACATGTCGCTCTCACATTGTAGCTGAGTACACTGAGATCGGTTGACATGCCGATCTCGATGGCACTGACATCTTCACCGGCCTTTTCATCCAGAGATTCTGGACCGCTGAGCAAATGCATCAGAAGTCGCATGGAAAAAGTTTTGGTTTGTGTGACAGGCGTTCCTTTGTGAAAGTATCCAAAAAACATTACTCGTTATCTCGGTTCAAAAGATACGAAAATAGGCCACTCAATGTTGTTAAAAAAAAAATAAAGAAGTTACTGCGTTGTCTGAAAAAGTAACAGATTAAATGTAACGTTTAGTAGAACGCTCACACGCCTGCCCTTCGTAGTGGTTCGTTTAAAATCCACGAGGAGGCACCTATGTCACTTGTAGAAGATAGTGCGTCTATAGTTACATAAAGTTTCCAACGCGTCCGCCATTAAATTGCAAACGAGCTCCATGGTTTTATGTTTTATCTTCCTCTCTTAAATCTTTCTAGTAGATGACACAACTCGGCGCCCTATTGAAAGGTTGCGACCATGGACTTGTATCTGTCCATTACTACGGAGCAGGAAATCAAGTATATACGTTCCACAGACGTGCTGGAGGAGATCGAGGAACTGGAGCCGCGCATCGTGCGCTTTGTGATTCCCATCGGCGCCAACGTGAGCATGTCCGGCACCGCCGTGGTGGTCTCGGTTGCCGCCGTGTTCCTCGCAAAGTTTAACGGACTCGAGCTGGGACCGGAGGACATGATTGGCATCGGGTGAGTGTATCGGATCGTTCGTAAGCAACACTGTGCGCCGCGCCCCATCGCGCGCGCGCGCCATCGATACAGAGCCTTTTTGTTGATCTGGACATCGAGCTGTGCAGTCGCCCTTTCAGCACGAAACACTGAGCTTTTAGCAAGAGACACTCCAGCGGCACGGTTAGCTCCGCAACACGTATGGGGGCCGACCCCGTTCTAAAGCAATGCCCGGTTAGCGCAGTTCTTTGGGCAAAAATTTGGGTTTTGTATGTTAATTTAGGACCTTAAAATTTTCGAAAAAGACAAGATAGAGCCAAACTGGACGTTCATTGACCAGAATCTGGCTATCTTGGCCGTAATTCGCCAAACAAGTGATAGCGTTAGGCTTTACTTCTGCTTGTTCGGTTTTCATGCGGCAACTTTGCGCCTAATGAAAATTGCCAAACAACTGCCAGATTTAGGATTTACTGCTGGTTCTTCGGTTCATACGTGCCGTGCCATTTTTGACTTAAGTCTGGCACTTTGGTGAGAAAAAAAAAGCCATAAAACGCAAAAGCAATGTAATTTAGCGCTAACTAACGACTTGGAGCAAAACCGTTTTAGGCCAAAGTTAGGCCCATGCTGGATTGCCAAGCTTGTGCCAAGCTAGGCGTTTCTCTGGCGTCCTATAGGAACGGAGGCTGCCTAGTAGGAACTGCGTATTAGTAAAATAATCTGGTATAGCACTTAGAGTCGCTCGTTGAAAATACTCCTTCAAGTCCTATTGTTGCGTTTTAACTTTGAAACAATGTCGAAGCCACGCGATTTTTAACATTTCGCAATGGAAATCGGTACTATTGCTGTCGGTGCCACCATGACGCGCCCTTGCAGTACCACGACGCTCTTCGCCAGCCTGGGCGCAGCCAGCATTCCAAACAGCAGCGTCCTCACGCTGCTCATGATCCTCAGGACACTGGAGCTGCCAAACAGCGACATCAGCCTCGTGTTTGCAGCCGACTGCATTATGTGAGTAGAGTTCAGCATCAGCGCAAAGCACGCTGCGCTTTCAACTATAAAATCCCGAAAATTCGCATTAAATGGATTTAGGAACAAACGTCTCACAGCCACTTTTGGCTGAGTACTTTAAGTTATTGTAGGTGCTATATTTAAGCAAGGTATGCGGAGCGGAAGTTCGTCTGCTTTTTTCGCATGGGGTGGTTGTGACGTCAGAACGCCGAGCTATGATTCGTTCTGAACGAAGGATAGTGGGTAGACCTCAAGGCAGCTTGCTTTGAGGTCTACCCACTATTCTTCAATTAAAGCCAATCAGAGCTCGGTGTTGTTCTGACGTCACCGCAACTCCTGCGCAAGAAGCAGACGACTTGCTCTCCACTTAAACCTATTTTCAGTGCCCTATTGTAGTCACTGAGGGGTTTAGGAAACACAGGAAGTGGTGACTCCCCGAGCATCTCATTATCGCTCTGTAGCCAATCAGATTGCAGCATTGTCCTGATAAGAATGCCGGAGAACCAATCACGAAGCTTGATCATAATAGGCCACGCCCCGCTTTCCTGAAACTGTCGGCGACTACAGCCACAGCAACAAGCGTTGAACGAGCTTGAGAAACTAGTGAGACACTTGTCTAATATTTCGGAAGTTGCCTCTACAACTTGCGAGACTTTAATGCCCTTCCTGAATTTTTTTTTTATGCGCAACATTGCCCTTAGAACATTCGTTGTTTGTCTTCGAATGTCTTTACAAACTAGCTCATTCAGCAAAGGACGATCAATTACACGCTTTAATGAACAAGCTAACTCTATGGCAGGAAGGCGCGCCGTCCTCTTTGCCGCTGAAACTGCATTGCCATTGGAGCAGGATGTCGTTTCCTCTTTTCATTGGCTGAATTGATTAAACTGATTAAAGAAGGCCAAACGATTAGAGTTCCGTTTCTAAATGCATCGGGGAGCCCTATGAACGCTTACAGCCTGCGACAGATTTGAGCCGTCATTGCAACCTTGTCTTGTCTTACCAAATGGCCGAGCCACCGAAGTGGGCTTTGTCGAGCCTATATTTCGGCGTAGTGTGGCGATGCAGTTTGTTCCCGAAGAAAAAAAAAAGTTTATATGTTGCGGAACTTTTGCTGCGTTTTTCATGACGAGCTGCCTGACAACTTTGCAGCTGAGTTTGAGACGTTGCCTCCTCTTTTTCTACCTTCTGTTGTGTTCTCTTTTCTGCCCCATGGTCTCAGGTTTACAATCGTGTTCAACTTACACCAGCTCGCCTGCACTCTGACTATTTTTTCTGCATGTTTAAATGTGGCAGACATGGCAGGATATCAAAACAAAACGTCACATTTAAGTTTCGGGGTTGGATGCGGTTGAACTTAACCGTCGGTCTGTAGCAGACGTTTGGATTTATTCGCTTGCCATTGAGAGCTGATAACGATCTCATATAGAATATATGTCCACCGGCATATCCACTGTCCGTTGTCTACTTTCCGACAACCACACATGTCCGGTCCCACGTTATTCGCACTGCTATATAGCAGTCTTGGGCAGTAACTAGTTACTAGTAACTCGTTACCGGTAACTAGTTACTTTTTTCATTAGGGAGTTGTAGTAGAGCGCGTCCGCTATCCCGCTATGCTTACCGCGACAAGAAATGAGACCCAAAATTCTGCAGCCAAGGCTAACGGCACGCGGTCGTTTCCGGTCGCGGTAAGCTTCGGTAAGCTTAGCGTGACGGTGGACGCGGTCTACTACAACTTCCTATTAATGTGTAACTGTAACTCGTTACTGCTTTGTGAAAAGAGCTTTTAACTGTAACAGAGTTAATGTTTTTTGAAAATAACTGTAAAAAGTAGCGTTGTTACAGTTACTTCTCAGATTTATGTGCAAAACGATTGCAAACACGACCACCGAATCGTCTCGCAACTGGTGAGAGAGTCCCAAGTCCTGGTACGGGAAGGGCACAACGAAAACTACTGCAGAAAACGTCTGGAGCAGGCGGGAAAACATTAAAATATAAAGAAACTAAATTTTGGGTGACCCTGTTTGACCAAGCTGGTCCCGACAACTGGGAGGATGGGGACGTTTGTGTCCGTACCAGCCATGTATGGTACATCGCCCACAGCGCACGCAGATGTAACAAAGCGCGGCATCTCTAAAGCGTTTTTCTTTTCTTCGTCCGGTGGAGGGAGCGAGTGCTTTTTGCAGAGGACAGTTTTTGGTGATTGTCGCCCCAAACGCCCGCATATGTACTTTGGAAGTACATATACTAAAAATATATATACATATACATATACTCTCTCTCTCTCTCTCCAACTCTCACATGCACTCTTGCGGGGTCTCGACCTCAGGCCTATTTTCTCTCCCTTCCTTTTTTTTTTTTTTTTTTACAGCCCAATTACTTCTTATCCCTTCGCGGGTTCCGTCACTGGAGAAAGAGTATTCGCTCGAAACGTCTGTGTCATCCTGCTTGTTTTTTCTTCTTGATATTGAAAGATTGCCCTTAGCCGGGACCAGGGGCACTTGGCATCAGTTGATTTATAGATATTGCCGCTCGCAGGGCTGAATAAGCAAGGTTCGATCACGCACTTCTGGAAGATTCGCGTTTATTCTTATTCGGGATGTAACGTTTATCATTTCGTCCTGCTTTCTCGTTCTCGAACGTGCCTGTTCATTATCGCTCCGAGCGCGCGACGCTCGAAGCTTCTTCGCCGCATTTTCGAGATATTCACGCGCGATAGATAAGGAGCTGCGCGGGACCTTATCGAGTCAGTCTCGCGCTCACTTGCTGTTACGCTGTCAAATAGCCGCCCTCGTTTCTGCTGTATCGCCGCTCGTTCTTTATTTTGTTCGGCACAAGTTCGCCGATTAAACCTTTATTTTCAGTTTACATTTGTCGAGCTCTTTTTCATCCGTGACAATATTCACGTCGTCGGCTTTCCGGGTGGTCTCTTCTGTTTCGGGTGGTGAGATGGAGGAGCAAAAAATGTTCGATCTGGTTAGGAAGTGGCGGAGAAAAGATCGCAACAGCCGCTTGGACTTCTACACGCAGTGGTCGTTTGTACCTCGATCTGTGCTTATTTTGACGGAGCAATGTTGCCGCAACATTGCTCCCCAAGTTTTCAAATGAAGCTTCGTGTTTCATGAAAGATTGTGAGCACGCAGCAGAAAACAATTCGACCGTCGAGTGGATTGGAGTGGCATAAGAAAACATCTACAAAGCTGATTGCAAGGCATGCCTATATAATTATTGACTTCACGTTCGCACGATTTGTATTGCTTCTGTCCGATTTCGCCTCATCAAAGAAATTAGAATTGAGCGATTGTAAACTGGCACCATGACTGGATATACACAAGATCTGGACGCGTGCCGTTGTGTTCGTGTATACCTTATAGTGGTCGTGCTTATTTTAATGTTCTTCATGGTCTAGGTATTGCTATGTTAATATTTTGAAAAAACTAAGGGCGGCTGTGATTTTGGCAAAGAAGAGACTCTAAATTATTTATGAAATAGTAGATTTGCTCGGGTACTGGCTTAGATTATGATCTTGTTCAAGGAGCTGTTCATGGTAAAATTGAAATAGGAAGAACCAAACATGTTAATATTGATTATTAAGAAAATCTTAGTTTCACAAAATAATCAGATTCACTACCGTGAACAATAAGACAACAATAAGAAAACAACAATAAGAAATCTATGCTGATTTAAAGGCATATTAAGGAAGGTTCCTTTTGAAAGTTTTCTAATATATTTTTTTTTTTGTAAAGTAACGACGAAGTAACGGCGTTAATTTAGCGAAGTAACTGTAATTGTAACAAGTTACTGTTTCAATTTTGTAACTGTAACAGGGTTACTTTTTTGCCTGAGTAACTGTAACTGTAACACTGTTACATTTTAGCGTCTCTTTCGGACGCCCGGCCTCCATCCCGTACTCGTTGCCGTCCGCCTTACTTCGTTATAACCGACTTCGGTTATAACGAAGTGCAAGGGAATAGGAAATCCTGATCGCTTAGCTGTAGCCTCTATTTCGTTATAACCAACTTCGTTATAACCGGTCTCGACAGTAGTATGCGAATATGATGGAAGGTAATTTTGAAACGGCAGAATTGCCTCTAGTTTGTCTATTCGTGTGACACATATCCTTCATGAACCACGAAATCGCGGAAGGAGATGTCCGTATCAGAAATGACCTGGACTCGATTCCATGTTTCTTTCACCCACCAGAGACCGTTTTCGGATTGCGGCGAACATCTTCACGGATTCTGTTGGCTCGGCGGTGGTGCAGCAGTTCAGTCGACTCGAACCCCTCGAGGACAGTGTCGACGAATTAGTTCCTCCGCTGCCGGGACTTGGCTTAACTTCCGACGTGCTGCGATGCCTGCCCGGCGCAGAGATCCCGCAGGGATCTCCACCCGTCGTTCATCGCCATCGGAAGGCAAGTGACACTGTCCTACTTGAAGTACAAGACTACCAGCCAAGCATCGCGTTCGGGCAACACAGCCAGCAGGGTATGGTGCTGCCGAAACGACATCAGCGTAAGCGAGACTTGTCCGATGACAGACATAACCGAGGGATCACGGAGTCATCCCCGACGTTGCACGACCGCCGACGTCACCATCGACGGAAGAAAAAAGCCTCAAGACTCGTGGAGGTACCAGAGGCTGCACCTGGAGATGAAGATAGTCAACCTTGCAAAAAGCCGAAAGAGCCAAAATACCGTAAGCGTCGACATCACAGACCTGAACGCGCAAAGGAAGCCAACGCCTCGAGCACCGCAATAAAGGACGGCACCACCGCGCAGACAGCCTCAAGCATGGTACCGCCTTCTGTACTGGCTCAGCTTGGGCGAAGGACGTCCAGTTCAACGGCCGTAAAACCAGAGACTTGAAGTGCGCTCTTCTTTCATTGCGGTGGTGACCGCATCGGGAACGATATGGGATGACAACTTCTAAGGGTTCTCATTTTCGCTATGGTACTGTTTGTTGTTACTTTTTCTGCATTAGGATGTCATTTCTTCTACAAATATGCTTAGCCTAAGTTTATAGAGTCGCTTAGCCAGTACAACTATTAGAAATTACCGTAGGTGTTACCTTTAAATAGCGTATAAAGTTGTTTTTATCGCTCGATAATCTTAGGTCATGCTAGGTTTCTAGCATAACATCTTTCACTTCAATGTTTAAGAGAGTGATTTTGATAGATTGATGTTTGTCTACAAAATAAGCGGTGAGACGTTTCTGTGCGGTAACGTGACTTGGTTCGCGTACATAAACTATTAGGAAAGACCTTCACCAAAATGTTCCACTTTACGGGCAGTACAAAATAGTTGCAAATATGAATGTCCTAGGGTATGCACTCAGACGCCCCCATTCGTGGGCCTAAATCAAGTCTTCGGTCTATTTCCAATCGGTAAGAGACAGTCTCCTTGAAAAATTTGTGTAGTTCCGAATTGTAGTGAGCTCTTGTGATATGTACAAAAGGACATTGCTGATTGCCTGTTTTAGGTTGAGACCTACGCGTGACATGCTGAGACCGTTGCATCGCCCGTCTGCTTTCTTGCTTTGTCACGTGTCTTTCTCCTTGCGAACCTCGCCCTTGGGTTTGACTGAGCTGCGCTGCGAATGAGTAGCAATTCACGAAGAAGGGACTATAAAGACGACATGACAATGACATACACAAATGTGCGCTTTCTTGTTTATGTCGTGTCGCTTTTCTATTCCCAGTTTTGTTTATTGGTAATCCTTCGCGGCGCATTTCAATCAAAGCATGAAAAACAACAACATCGGCGCTTAGACTCGCTTTCTGCATTATTCTGCATGGGCTGTCTGGTGTCATTTGGCACAAGTTCACAGTAACTTGTACGTATCTGTTTCTTCTGTTCCGTCACTTGCCGAAGCACCTCTGGGGTTATCTCCATAATTATTTTATATCACTATAGCAGTATCTTCAGTCATAGCTGGAATGGCTCTCAGTCTGTCTTGCAGCCAGGTACTATATCAGGAGCTCTGGCAATACACCGGTGAATGCGGAATGTTCTTGAGCGGAGGACATGCGGGAAGGTTTGAGACATGCTTCTGGTACGTCTCTTCGGCGCTTCTGGCGTGAGAAGGGATGTGGTTCTTTCTTCCGGACAGTGCTCTTTAGCGACTCGTTTCTTGGGCAGAAAGATTGGTTGAAATGTTTCGTTATCGTTGAGAAAAAAATACAGTTATAGATTTTAACCGAATTCCGAAAAGTACAGTTTTTATACGTGAATTCCCGCAACTTTGCGTAGAAAGGCGACAAGCAACTTACCTGACTGATGGCTGCCGGTGACGACTAATCTTTATAGAGTTCAGTGGTCTCCATTATAGTGGAGCCCACTAATCTCTATAGAGATCAGTCATCACTGGCAGCCATCAGTCAAGTATGTTGCATGCCGCCTTCCAGTGGTCTCCACTATAGTGGAGCCCACAGATATATTCTTCAATCTCCACTATAGTGGTCTCTACTAAAAGTGGAGACCGCTATAGTGGAGGTCATTGGTGACGACTCCATTGAAGCCGGTGGCCATCAGTTTACCGAACAACGTTTTATCGATACATCGTTTTGTCGACAGCACAGACTAGCCTTTTTCAAGCGATCTTTATGGGCTACACTTTGAAGAAATTTCGTCCACGTCCCTTGTCACCGCGCGCGCGAAGAATAGAAAAACCCTTTTCTCCTCTCTAGTCGGGACTTCTCGTCGGCCGTGCCGGAAAGAACGAAGAGGGCAGCCCTGGCATCCCGCCAAGAATAGCACGACGAAGAGAGAATTTCTGTGTCGTCTGCTTGAAAGATTTGTTTTCAAACATTACTCGCGTTATACGAAATCCCACTTTGGCGGCAGTATTCAATTGCTACTCGTAATGTCGGATGGTTTTAGAAACTTCCACCGTGCTTACCCACTTACTTCACGGATCACCGAGCACTGGTGGCACACGTCAGTGGCATCCACGACGCCAACCACGACGGCTACTGAATAATTAGCCACGCTGCACCTCCGTCCTCAGGTACAGCACCATTCCACCCGCATTGCGCGACCGTGCTACACTTTCGTTTCTTCGCATATTGTAGGTGAAAAATACGACGCGCTCTGTAATGAGCCGTCTCAGACTGCCGCCGCGAAGCGTCGTGTACGGGTGGGTCAGGTGGGTTCACATTTTTTTTTTTTTTTTGAATGAGTTGCTACAGGCTGTCGCCGCGAAGCGGCGTGAATGGGTGGTCCGGGTTAGAGTTCCTGTATAGGCTCCCTACGGGAGCCAGAGTTGCGCGTTCATGCATGGCATGTGGATTCAGCTCCTCACGTGACTGAATTCGGCGAATAGCAGCGCCGCGCGTTCGAGGCGCGCGGCGTGCTCGAAAGCCGAGGAACGTACGCCGGTGCGCGTGCAACGTCTACTTTGCTGCACGACACTTGATACGGCTCCTCACGTGATCGGATCTCGGCGAATAGCGGCGAGGGCGGCACGCGGCACGTGGAATCAAACGCGCAACTCTGGCTCCCGTAGGGAGCCTATACAGGAACTCTAGTCCGGGTAGGTTAACACGCGTCCTAAATATATAGCCATATCTGATAGTCACAGAGAGAGTGCCTAAATATACAGTCATATCTGCTTCTTATTTTACTTAAAAGGATTGTCCGATGATATCCAGAAGTTACTAAGTTTTTGCGCTGATCACGTAGAAAGGGCTTAAATATAGTCATATGTCATATTTATTTGATGAAAGACGCCCCTATATTCGTTAAATCAATTGTGAACATCAGTACAAAACTTCACGGCAAATTTCGAAAGTATGCATGGCTGGTCGTGTCGTGACGTCTCATCATGCATGGCAACGTAAGAGGTGCGGGCGTTGACTTATTCCCGGTTTTGATCAACATGATTGATGTTGCCACAGCCGGACTGGATTCGCGCGCTTCTTTTCCATATGGCTTCCGTCATAAGAGAAAGCATGTGCACCTTTCTGCCCGGGGGCGCCACGGCACCATACTGGGGGGCTATGTTGCGCTTTTTGGACTCCCAGGAGACTAGGGAGAGAGAAGTGACGTCAACAACGCAGCAAATGCAGATTGGATGTAGATTTTGTTTTCTTCTGTCAACATCCAATCTGCGTTTCTCTAGTCGTTGACGTCACTTCCCTCTTCCAAGTCTCCTGGGAGTCCAAAAAGCGCAACATAGCACCCCTGGGGGGCTATGTTGCGCTTTTTGGACTCCCAGGAGACTAGGGAGAGGGAAGTGACGTCAACAACGCAGCAAATGCAGATTGGATGTTGATTTTGTTTTCTTCTGTCAACATCCAATCTGCGTTTGCTCTAGTCGTTGACGTCACTTCCTTCTTCCAAGTCTCCTGGGGTGCTATGTTGCGCTTTTTGGACTCCCAGGAGACTTGGAAGAGGGAAGTGACGTCAACGACTAGAGAAACGCAGATTGGATGTTGACAGAAGAAAACAAAATCAACATCCAATCTGCATTTCCTGCGTTGCTGACGTCACTTCCCTCTCCCTAGTCTCCTGGGAGTCTAAAAAGCGCAACATAGCCCCCCTGGGAGTCCAAAAAGCGCAACATAGCACCCCTGTTCTCGGTGTTCCATCCTGCTAACCCTGCTGCTCAAAAAGGTATGTTTCTCGTGGCCCAATGGTGTACGGTCGTGTCCCGAATAGCACGTCAACATCGGGGAATACTTCTGGCGTGTCTTTCCACCAGCTGACCAGCGATGAACCCCTAAGCACCACGTAAAACAAGAATATATACCAACCTTGCTGTCAACAAGTATTCATCTACGGTGTGTGCGTAAGGTCCTCTATTCCCTTAGTAAAACATTTGTCAGATTATTGCTTTAATGGCAGTCAAATGAATAAACGAGATATGCCCATACCCTGCGATTTTTGTGCTGTGGCACTACATCGGGGAGAGTCAGCATTCAAATCTTCTACCAGCGCTGTAATTATGCCTTTTCTAGTGATTTAACGTTCACCGCCAGTCACCGAGAATCGAGCAGCATTACCTTGCGCGCATCAGGCTTCGCGATAGTTTCTAAACGATTTACGCGTTCTCTTCTTCGTCGGCTTCTCCATTTTGCTGTGACCCGAGTTTCTACTCGTAGACATTATTCTGCGTCATTTTCAAAGAGGTGAAGAGAACAGGCGTGCACAGCTTTGATCAGCGCTCATGCGCGCGCTCCCGCACCTTTGATTGCAGCCGCGCTGTGGCGCAGCTCCCGGACGCCCAGTGGCGCTTAGCCTACTATGTGTAAAGCCCTTTTTAGGGGCGAAGCTCCTAGGGGCTAGCCATGTCCGTATGTCCGTCCGCCGTCCGCCGTAGGCCGGCGTCGGGTGCTCGTGCTTCTGCTCGTGAGATCACGTGCTCACGAGCACGTGAGCATATGCTCACGTGCTCGTGAAGGGCAAAAAAGAAAATTGAAAAAAAAGATGAAAAAAAAATTATGAAAAAAGAAAAAGAAGAAAAAAAAAGAGTAGGGGGTTCTGAGATGCCATCCCATCTGTCTGCTTAAAAAAAAAAAAAAGAAGAAAACCACACATTCTCCTACTGACATGAATGAAACGACCGAAAAGCTCGGCATGCAGCGCCTCAGCGTCTACGTAGACAGCAAGCTGCTCCGGAGACCAGGGCGCGAGAAGCTGCTGCACAGCGTCAAAAACGCCAAGCGGACCCGGAGTTGAGAGCTCGGGAAGCGGCGATATCATCAGCACCACCCGAGCTTCGCCCCAATCAACATCATTCACCACGTGGAGATGCGGTCATTTTTTACTATGTGCTAACCACGACCAACTCTATACTTACGACCACTCCACCTGAGCTCTCCCTATGGAAGAGTCTGCTCCCGGCTGATGATGATGATGGTGATGTATGTAGCTATCCGCTTTGGAACGGGGGGTCACGTACTAATCGTGTCCAAGCCGGTGGGCTCTTTTGTGTAGCCCTTCACATTTTTCTCTTTTTTTCCCCACCAATTTGCCAGCCGTTGTTTTGTTTTTGAGGCCACCCATCTCTCCATGAGGCGTCCTCTGGAGTCGGCCGCTTCTTGAAATCCCAGTGCTTCCGCTATATATGTTGTACCGCAGCGAAGGCTAGAAGCGGGAGTTCATAGCGTTGGCAGCTGCGCTTGGTCCACGAGAGCTTGTGCCGCCGACATGTGCCCTAGAGCAAGGAGCTCGCGCTTGTAGCCTTTCCTGCGGTACAACACAAGGTGAAACAGAGTATTCGCAACTTTCACGACCTATAGGGGGCGCACTGGTGCCTATCAAAATGGCTGTCATCTAGATGATCGTCGTAGAACAGCAGTACGAGGCGGGGTCTGCGACGCGTAAGTAATTATTGTTTTGCTATTAACGAGCAGTATTAGAGCCTTACATTATTGTTTCACGCCGGGAAGGTGTAACCAAGCACCTTTATTGTGAAGCCGATCATCCAGGAGCTAGGGAGCGCGATTCTCACACCGCGGTACCACCATCGCTGAAAGTTGCGAATAGTGATGGCGCTTGTACAGGTTGTGGAGCTTTAGTGGCTTTAGTGGCTGTAGCTCTATTCGCAACTCCAGTCCGCCGCTTGCCCTCTCGCGGATGAACGGAGAACCATGCAGAGGAGCGGGGACGGCAGCGGCGGCGGCGGCGCGGAAACGGTGGCAGGGACTGTCGGCCTTGATGCGTGAAGCCGTTTTAACAAAAAAGTGAGGGCGTTAGAATTAGCGGCGAGAAGTTTTGGTGGCGCCCTCCTGTGGTTCCCCTTTGTGACGTCATTACCTTGCAAACAACAAGTTCGATGGTGTTTGTTATTAGCATGGTGGAAGCTTGAAATCATTGCGCTCTCAAAGGAACACTGCCAACACCGTCAAAATTAAAGTTCTTTCATTCCTCTTATTTCCGTCGATAAAAATCCCCTTTCCGACGTCATAGTCAGCGTTCGACCAATCGTGGAAGGCCGACCACAGCGACGCTTTCGGTCGCGCACGGGGCTAATAGGAATTCTTGTGCTCCGCCTTGCAACAGCGTTCCACGAAGGACTGGGATGTCTAATTTCATTTGGGACTTCTCGTATATCGCATACGCTGCGGATTTCTGGTCATGTGCATGGCCGCCAGCTCAATCGGTGCCCAACGAGATGGCGGCAACTGCTCCCGCTAATACTGTAGAGCTCTTTAGTACGGTCTAGGAAAAGTCGATTCTTTGCCATAAGTAGGAGAAAACTCGTCGCGCAACGGTATGTTGAGCAATACACATCGGGAATGGGTTCGCTTTTTAAGGCCGTTACAAGGAACATGACCATTTATTCCAAGCACTTTAAAAAGGCATAATACCCGTACTTGCTTTCAGGTAATTACAAAGCAAATATAAAAATGCTCGAAGCATTTTAAGCGCGTCTGTGTTAGCCAACCGTTCGTGACGAGAGCTTAGAACGGGCAGTTGTGGCGAGAGGGGCCGCCACGTTTCAAACAGGGGCGGATTCAGAGGGGGGGGGGGGGGGGGGGGGGGGGTCGGGATGTCCTGACCCCCCTCTTGAATTCTGCGTGTGTAAAAATTTAGGGCGTAGAAACGGGAAGGGGGGGGGGGGGAGTGTCTTAAATATATGATACGCTGACCAACACCTGACCCCCCCCCCCCCCCCCCCCCCTCTGAAAAAATACCTGCATCCGCCCCTGGTTGCAAATAACACGGTACAAAAAATGTACGGTATATTAAAATATTTATTTTTGATAGAACAGTAAATAAAGCCCCTAAACACGCCGATTATGTTAATAGGCAGTTTTAGCATAGCATGCGACACCCCTAAACTTCAGTTGGACCTACAGCGCACTGACGTTCAACCGACGCAACCAACTTTCAAGCGCGGCTTGATAGCCGAGTTGTACAACTTATTAAAATAGCTTACGTAAGTGTAAATAACTGTAAAAAAAAAAAAGTAATCGGGGTTTTCTTGGCCCTATACTGCAAAACCTCGGTGAATTTTTTTTTTTTTTGGTACTCTTTGATGCGTACTTTAGCTCTTTAATATCTTATATAGCACCGTCATCAAGCCTCTCGTAAGAGTTGGGGCCGTCAGTTTGACGTCAGTGCGCTGCACGGCGAACCGAAGTTTGGGGGTGTCGTATACGTGACAAGGGGTGTAAGGACTACAATTATATATATATATATATTTTTTTTTTTTGTTTAGAGTGAAGAGTACGGCAACGTTTCTGGGGGCGCGCGCTGAAAATGGTGCTCCAAGTGCGCAGTGCGAGCTTCCGGTTGTAATGCTACAACGCACGGTAGCCTGCGGTAACAAACTTTCTATCAATAACCATAGAGCAGTTTGATCACGTGTGGCAATACACTAAAACCGAGACGGTGAGCAGCGAGTTGTGAGCCTGTACGTGACATGAAGACACCAATACTGTGAACGCTGCTCTTCCGAAGCTTGACGGTCACCGTTCGTGGCTCGCTTTTTAGAGGACTACCGGCCAGGCAAAGCGCAAACATGATATCTTCATCACCCTCAAAAATATTCTGCCACAAACACTGACATGGCCGGTGCCTTGCTCGCCCACCACAAAGCTTCGCAAGTTGAGGTTTCTGCAACTTTTAAATATCAGCATGCTCGTTTTCCTATTGTGCATAAACATCTCCGTCACCACCTCTAAGATGATCCCTCCCTAACCGCTTCGCATTTGTAGACAAATAAATCATTTTTAGCGCGCTGACCAGCGTCAGCGAGCAGGCGCATGGGAAATCCTAGAGAATCTATCCCCGTCTCTTCCGCCATCTTGGATAGGGTGCCTACTTGTCTGTCTGTCTCAGGGTGAAGACATTCATTGTTGCCTTGAATGTGCCAGCGCGTGACGCTCTGGCGCACTCGGTGCGTGACTTGGGCGGTAAAATGGCGTCTATGCATTAGCCAAAGCTACGCGCTCGAGCTCAGTGACACCCAATAGCGCGCACTTCAAAATGCATAAAAAAACGACTGGGCGGAAAAATGGCTGAGATGTCACCACTCAAGCAGAAGTGCGCGTGTGTATGAAGGCAATCTAACCTTGGAACTACCGCCCCGCCACCTATCGGGCGTTGGAGTTGCGAATAGCCTCCGTGCACACTTGCTGGTGGCCTCGCCTGCCGTCCACTGCCGTCGCTGGATGTTTGGTCGGCTTGGGTGTCGGCTAGCTCCCATTTTGGCGTCAGGGCCGGGCAGCGGAGGACCAGGTGTTTGATTGTTTCTGCTGCTTGACCGCAGAGCCTACACTGTATTGTCATTATCGTCGGGTCGAACCGCT